>ML777831.1:508144-518212 GCA_009831015.1 Picea engelmannii | reverse complement strand
GGGGGTATTGGGGTTGACACTTAGTTAGGATTCAACCTTAACTTAATAAACTTAATCAAATCCTTAATCCATTTTAACCTTGGGACATTTTCATTGGTATATCATTTGTGGTTGGCGCTTAATTAATCTTGCAAGCAATTTACTTTCATTTACTTTCATGCAAGTTTATCTTATGTGTTGTGGATTGATAACTAAGCAGTCATAGTTGTGCCCTTGGAGGCTTTCTTTTAAGCATTTCATTTTCTGTTAAGTGGTATGTTCATATCTTTGGTTTGGTCCCTCAAGAAGTTGCGCATCCTTTGGAGGCACTTCCTTGTTGGACTTTGTGTAATCTGGTTTGCCATTGAAAGAAGTCACAATAGAGTTATGCATCCTTTTGGAGACACTCTACTGTTGAGCATGCTAGGCTTGATGTGTTGATGAATGTTTCCCATTTGAGTATCTTTCATTTCCTGCACAAGCAAGCAACTCAATTAGTATTTGTATCTATTGTATCTCATGTTTAATGTAACTTTTAGATTTTCTTATTGTAAGTTTGTATCTAGTTGCTAATCTTGTTGTAAAGTAGTTGTGATCTTTGTAATCTTTTGTAACTCTTGTGTAATCAACCTCCCTCAAAATTTAGTTGACCCCTTGCCCAACCTTAGGCACTAGTCTTAGTTGTCCTAGGGAAAGGCTTTGCTTGTCATATTGAATTGTTGCATATTGCATCGCTGTCTTTGCATCATAGGCTAGATCTTTTCCCCAACCTTTTAACTAATTAAAACCAACTCTTAGAACTTAACGTTTAATCTCATCTAGAAACTAGGGTCTACCCCCCTTGGCTTCCCTAGGAGTAAGCCTAGATAGAAGAGGTTCAAGTTAAAGTGACAACGTGAGCTTTGAACCTAGGCATTGTGCCTCCAAGAACAGACTAAGTGAACAAGACTTAGCTCACGTTTGCAAGTGTGTATAAGGATGACCACATCTTTGGCACCGTTGTCGAGGACAAGTCTTTTATCCTTGGTCTAAACGACTTAACTTATTTTTTAAGAAGTAAACAATAAACTTTAGTCCCTAAAATTTTTGAATTTACATTGGTTGATTTTGTTTGCTTTCTTTCCAAGTGGCGACTCCATTGAACAAATTTGTCAAGTATACTACTAGGAGCACTTCACAAGGAGTGATTTATTCTTTTCCTGAACCTGAAAAGGTTTATAGGAGGAGGATAAATCACTTTGCCCCTAGAAGGCTACTTGAAAGTCTTGGAGAAGAAGCACTCACTGATATCCAATTCTTATTCCAAACTAATAATCAACAAATTGTTAATACTCCCACTAATAATCCTAACGTAGTCATGAGTGTCTTTTTGAGACCTTTGAATCTTGCAGCCATACAAGGAGCTCCTCACGCCATCCCAAATAAATCCATAGAGAAACTTCTTTGCTTTCAAGGGAACAATGCAATCAGTGCACATTCACACATCCTCAACTTTAATCTATGTGTCTTGAAGTATTGTAGGGGTCATGATGAAGAGGATGTGAAAATGACTTTATTTGTGTATTCACTAGAAGGAGATGTTGCAGAATGGTTTACTGAATTTGATCCAGACAAGTTTAGCACCCTTGATGAAATATTGGAAGAATTGAGGAAAAGATGGGGTGACCAAAAAGAACACAGATTCCGGCTAGCTTCCCTTACTTGTAGTCATAAAAAGGAGAATGAGAATGTGGAAGAGTTTAACACCAAGTTTAATAACTTAGTGAAGGGTCTTCATGCTGACATATTACCTTCAAATACTGCAATCTTGATTTATTACATGGAAGCATTTGAGGGAGAGATGAGGTATGCCTTAAGGGATAAGGATCCTCAGAATCTAAAGCTAGCACAAGCTTTAGCTATAAAAATTGATAAGAATATGCAAGATGCTAGGAAATCCAATATTCCTGGTTTTACAAGAGGTTGTTCTTCAAAGATTAATGAGCAAAGGAAGAAGAAAGTTGAGAGTCAAGAATCTTCTAGTGATGGAATTAAATAATTGACCCAATTAATTAAGCAAATGGAAATAAACCATGCCAATTAGATCAATTATTTGCAAATTAGGTTGATTACTGTGGAGAGATCTCAAAATAATAGACAACATCATAAGACAAATGAAAAATGGCCAAAGAGACCTCCTCCACATGATCAAAGGCCACTTAATCCTTCTGAGTCCACCAACTTGGTAGATCATCAAGCCAAACCTTATTGTAGGCCTTGTGGTGAATTTCATGAGGAAATAACTTGTCCAGTTTTTCTTGAGGGTTGTTATGATGATGATTACAGAAATCAAGGAAATGAACAAGTTAACATGTGTGGTAGGAAGTACAATGTTGGCATGTATGATTGGATGGATTTTGCTGAACAAGAGAGTAGTGCAAACTACATGAATAATGTTGTTGATAAGGCAACAAAAAAATTTGGGCCCAAGCCCACACCCCAACAAATTTCAGAAATGGCTAAGTATAGAGGTGTTACATACCAAAGGAATGAAAATAGAGGTCAAGATAAAGGTCAATCAAGTATTCCCAAGGTAGCTCCAAGTCCTCCTAAGACAAATGTGCATGTTAACTCAAATTTAAATATTGACTTAGGTGGTTGGTTAAGTAATGGAAAGATGTTGGTTCCAATTTCAGAACTCATGAAAATCCCTTCTCAAAGGGAGAAATTGCTTAAAGCCATAGAAGATCCCCCTCAGAGTTTTATTGATAGGCAACCAGCCGTGGCTTACCAAGACACACCAATTGTTTTGCAGAATTGGGATAGGGGTAATGAGAAGAATCAACCTTTCTACCTTTCTTTGCTTGTGAATGACAAAGTATTACACAATTGCATGCTAGATTCATGGGCAAATTCAAATGTTATGACTAAGAAGGTAATGGAGCAATTAAACTTAAGGATATATAGACCTTATCATAACATTTGTTCCATGGACATTAAAGTGATTAAAGTGCATGGATTGATTAAAGGTTTGCAAGTACACTTAGCAGTTTTTCCTGACATCATGTTTGAAATGGATATTGTTGTGATTGATGTTCCTGATGCTTGGGGAATGTTTATTTCTAGAAAAACGATTGCAGATTTGGGTGGCAATCTACAAATATATCTAACTTATGCTACCATCCCTACCCCACATGGAAATACCTTTAAGTTGAATAGAGAGTTAGAATGGAGGTATCATGTTGAAGATCCCAAGAATCCTAAGAATAAATTAAAGTATAGAGAGGATGAGCTTGGTAATTATGTTATCTTATCTAACTCTATTGTGCATTTAGAGGAAGAAATTCAAGATGATAGAGTTGATAAATTTTGGTATATGAATTTTGATGGTGTTTTTTCTAGATCAGGAAAAGGTGCTGGAATAGTTCTTCAAGCTCCAAATGGTAAAATATTTAAGTTTTCTTATAGATTGGAGTTTGATGCAACTAATAATGTGGCTGAGTATGAGGCTTTGCTGCTTGGTTTGGAGATTTGAAAATATATGAGTGTCAAATGTTTGAATATCAAGGGGGGCTCAGATTTGGTCATACAACAACTCAAGAATAATTTTGCTTGCAAGTCAGAAAGATTAAAAAGATATAGGAATGCAATTTGGGACTCCATTGGTGATCTTGATGCTTTAAACCTTATTGCTATTCCTAGGGAACAAAATTCTAAAGTTGATGAACTTGCAGTAGTAGCTTCCACATTTCAACTTTCAGATGATTTGATTGAGGAAAATATTTCAGTGGAAGTAATCTTTAGACCCTCAGTTCCAGATAACATGGATCATTGACAAATTTTTAATGATGATAAACATGTTATTAAATACTTGACTCATATGCATGAGTTTTCTGATTTTGATGTCAATGAAAAAGAGGAGGCTTGTAACTATACATAGGATGACAATAAGTCAAATCCAGTTCCTAGGTGCATTATAGCGCAAGAGAAAATATTTGATAGACAAGATGGTCACAAACGAAAGGAAGAGTCAAAAGAAAAATTGTGTGATGACTTGGAGGTCAACATTGGAAGTGATAAAGAGCCTAGGATGATAAAGGTAGACAAAACTACCCCTATAAAAGAAATGAAATAAATTGTCAAATTATTAAAGGAATATAGAGATGTTTTGGCTTTCAGCTATGATGAGCTCAAGGTTTATAGGGAGGATGTGATTCAACATGTGATTCCTTTAAAGGAAGAAACTAAGCCCTTTAGACAAAAAATGAGGGAAATGAACCCCAAGTTAGCTTCTTTGGTCCAATAAGAGTTACAAAAAATGCTAGAGGCAAAAATAATAGCCCAAACAAGACATTCTTCATGGTGTTCAAATTTGGTTGTTACTAGGAAGAAGAATGGAAAGATTAGGTTATGTATTGACTTCAAAAATTTGAATATTGGATGCACAAAAGACCATTATTCCCTACCCAAGATGGAAACTTTGCTACAAAGGGTAACAAGATCAAGAATGATTTCCATGCTTGACGGTTTTTCATGATATAATCAGATAAGACTTAAGGAGGAAGATATGCATAAGACTACTTTTACTACTCCATGGGGAGCCTTTGAATATTTGAGAATGCCATTTGGTTTATCAAATGCTGGAGCTACTTTTCAGAGAGCTATGGATTATGCCTTTAGGGGATTAATTGGAAAATTAATTGAAATATATCAGGATGATTTGACAGTTTTTTTAAGGATGGAAAAACTCACATTGGTCACCTTAAACAAGTGTTTGAAAGATGTAGAGAGTTTGAGATTTCTCTAAATACTGCTAAGTCAGTCTTTGGGGTGACATAAGGTAAACTCTTGGGTCACATAATTTCAAAAGATGGGGTCAAGTTAGACCCAGAGAGAGTTGAAGCAATTGGAAAGGTACCCTTTCCTGTTTCAAAGAAATCTCTCCAATCCTTCTTGGGCCAAACCAATTTTGTTCATAGGTTCATTCCTAATTATGCTGAAATTGTGAAACCTATTTATAAGTTGCTTAACAAGGATGTTAAGTTTGAATGGAATGATGAAAGTAAGAAGGCTTTTTAGGATATTAAAACTGCCATATCTGAAGCTCCCATCCTTATTAGCCCAGATTATACTAAGGACTTTCAGATTTTCTTTTTTGCTTCTGAAGATACTATTGCTGGTGTGTTACTTCAGAAAAATGATCAAGGCCATGATCAACCAATTTCATATATGAGTAGGGCCTTGCAAAATTCAGAATTAAAGTATCCCATGTTTGAGAAACAAGCATATGCCTTGGTGAAGTCACTTAAACACTTTAATGTCTTCATTGAATATTCCAAGGTGATTGGTTATTTGCCTAATTCAACAATTAAAGATGTTTTATCCCAGTCAGAAGGATTAGGCTCAAGGGGTAGATGGATTGCTAAAATCCAAGAATATGATTTGGAAATCAAACCCACCAAATTTATTAAGGGTCAAGGTTTAGCAAAAATGTTGATTGAAGGGAATGAGAAAGCCTTGGGTATGATTTGCCAAAATGATAATCAAGACTTCCCTCCTAATTTATTAAATCTTGAACAAGTAGAGTGGTATGCAGATATTATCTTTTATCTTAAGAATCTTACTTGTCCAAGTCATCTAGTGGGTCACAAGAAAAGGGATTTAAGGTTGTAATCTTCTAAGTATGTCCTCACTAGAGATGGATTAGGATGGAAAAATCCTGATGGAGTTATTCTTAGATGTGTGGATGATGTTGAATCAAAGAAACTAGTGGATGAATTCCATGGTGGATTTTGTGGTGGACACTTTGCTGCTAAAACTACTACACACAAAATCCTTAGAGCATGATATTATTGGCCCACAATCTTTTCAGATATGCATCAATTTGTTAGAAAATGTGAGCCATGTTAGCTTTTCACAGGAAATCAAAAGTTAACAACTCTCCCTTTGCAATGAGTTGTGGTTGAAACACCTTTTCAACAGTGGGGTTTGGACTTCATTGGAAAGTTCAAGGATAATTCAAGTAATGGGTATTCATGGGTTATTACAACTACAGATTACTTTACCAAGTGGGTTGAAGCCATTCCCACCAAGTCAACAACTGAAAAGGTTGTGATGAATTTCCTTGAAGATAGAATTATTACTAGATTTAGGGTGTCTTAAAAAATAGTGACAGATAATGCTAAGGCTTCTTGTTTAGCTGAAATGTCCTCATTTTGTTTTAAGTATGGTATTATCTTTTCACATGCATCAGATTACTATCCCCAAGGAAATGGTCAAGCAAAATCAAGTTATAAGAACTTAATGACCATAGTTAAGAAAATAGTTGGAGAAAACAAAAGATCTCGGGATAGTAAAATTAAGCATGCATTATGGGCTGACAGAATTACTGAGAAAGCAACAACAGGGAAAATTTATTTTGAGTTAGTGTATGGTTTGGAGGCTAGGTTTCTAGTGCACCTTAGACTTCCTACTTATGGATCAGTTGAGGATATTTCCATAGAACATGATGCAGTTCAGAACATGGTCAATCACATTATAGAGTTAGATGAAAACATAAGAAGGGATTATGATCAAAATTGCAAAAATCAGAGTAAAGTTAAGAAATATTTTGACAAGTCAGCTAGGAAGAGGGACTTTATTGTTGGAGATACAATTTTATTATGGGATAAAGGCAGAGAGAAATTGGGAAAACATGGCAAGTTTGATAGTTTGTGCTTGGGTCCATATGTGATTCGAGAAATAGCAGGGCCTGTTTCTTTTCATCTCAGCCATTTGGATGGTGAGCCCATTAACATTCCGAGGAATGGGAAACAACTCAATATTTTCTTCATATGATGGGAAATTTGGTGTCCAAAGGGACACCCTTTGTAACATATCTCTAACCCTTCTCCTTGTATTTCGATTTTATATTATTTCATTCATTATGTTATTATGTACTTAGATGTTTTTGTTGTATCATAGTTTCATTTTGTAATTTTAGATGTTGTACAACAGTTATTTCTTTATGTAATTGTTGTTTAAAGAATTTATTTTTGATATATATGTATATTTATGGTGGGTATTGGTGAACACTTTGTTTTGTAGATGCTGGATTCTCGTATGCTCTCCTTCCCAAGTGTGAAGATCAAACACACGTCCCCATGTGGAGCTAGATGTTGACCACCTATTAAACTAGGAGGTAAACTCCATGTACCATGAATATACGCGTCATCATATGCTGCCAAGTCAGAGACTTCCTGGTTCTACAAGACATTTTTGGCCTTCAACATGTATTTTTGTAATTGGAATTTTCTCTCCCCTACGTGGGATAATAATGTAATAGGTATGCATGGATCATAGTTAGGTCAGTTACCTTAGGACTTCATCATTATAAGAGTTCCTTTCACTTAGTCTTTTTTTTCCTCAAGTTATTAATTTGGCCTAACTAGCCTTATTAATTTCCCTTGAGTTTTTCACTCCCACAAATAATTCCCCCAAAGTGGTGAAAGACGTTCTAATGGTCTCGTCCTCTGGTAGATAGTGTTTAGGAATGATGTAAATGACCATGTAAGACATCTCTCAAAGTTTTGTGGAATTTCGTCAAGTCTAGATAGGTTTTTTTTAATTAATTAAAATTGCCTAAGCTTGGGTAATTTAATTAATTAATTTTAATTATTTTGATAAAAAATGTAAAAACTAGGTCCTTGGGATTTTTTTAAGGGTATTTGTGCTCAAAAGAAATGAAATGAGACTCCCTACACCCTTGGACCAAGTTTTAGCTCAATTGGACAACATTTGCTAGATGTTTGTCCATAGAGAGTCTTAGTCAGTCAAAACAACAATTTTAATTGCTAGTCATGACATAGTAAAAATGTCATTTTTTGTAATTATGATCAAATTGAGTAAAGTAAAGGTGGGAGATGATGATAAAACCCATTTATATCCTACCCAAACCCCCTTCTAACCTTTTCTCACCCCGTAGACACATAACTCACTTGAACCCTTACGCCCCCCTAGGGGATTTATGCTCCCCCTCATGAGAAAACCATAGAAAGTGAAATAATTTGTGGTGTGGGCCCCTATATCCATGTGTTATCCCTTCCTAGACTTCCACCCCATCGCTTGGTTATGTCCCACACCCTCCATGTGTTTCCACCTCACCAATCCATGTCAAAACCCTAAGTGGTGCACCCCTCTCCTTGGGATTCCCTCATTAGCTTGGTGTTTGACACTTGCATCTCATACAAGAGGGGTCACTTTGCCTCTCTAAGTATAAATGAAGGCCCTATCACCCTCATTTCTTAACCATCTCTTGAGATATTGTTATGCTACCAAGTTCTCTCCTCACTCCTCTCATCTTTCCATCTTGCTTTCACTCACTCTTGCTCTCTTTTTGGAGAGGAACTTGTAGCAATTAGTTGCCGCAACTTCCTACTTGGTTAATGAAAAAGGCTTTGGAGGGATTTAAAGTAACAAAGATTTGTCTTAGTGCTTCCATTTATTTGAGGTGATATTGTTTCTTTGAGCATTTCATGAGACATTGAGTAGATTTCCTAAGTAAACTAGTTGCTGATCTAAGTGAGTTGAATAGTTGATGATATAAATTAGTTTATGTTATTTGTCTATTTCACTCACATTTTCTCCTATCTCATTGTTTTCTTCAATAGTTGCAGGTTATCTCAAGGGCTTGTAAGGCTATCTTTGAGCTAGAATCTTGCTTTCATAGCCTTCTTGAACCTCTTAGATTTTCTCCTTCTATTTTATGTTCTTTCACATTCAGATTTTGGTATTGCTAACACTCTAGGATAGGTCATTTTATTTATTCAACTTGCTGAAATTTTCATGCAGAAAATTTCTGTGTAAAAACAAAAATTTTCTTAACATTGTTGTGTGTTTTGTAGCATTTCCAGCCAGTAATAACTTTCTGTTTTTTGTAGGTTCTCGCCAGATCAAGGGGAAGTGCTTCCAATTTTCAACCATAAAACACACAAAGAACACTTCTCTTGATTGCGTAACAACACCCAACCTTTTTCTCATCTTTCTAGATTCGTAGCAAACCCAAAGGGGCCCCCCAAGTGGCTTGCATTCTTGTATTTAATTTTTTGTTATTGTATTTTAGTTTTTGTGCCTACATCTTGGTGTGAGTTTGGCCAAGCCAACCTCCAAAATCCTAAGGCTAGGATCATCATTTAAATTTCTGCAATTTTTATTTTGTTTGCCCCACTTGTTATTAGGACAAGGTTGTGTGGCTAGGTTGATTTAGTTTTCTATTTCATTATTCTTCTAACCCTCTTTGGCACAAAATAGGAAGGCTTGCCTCCACCTTGCGCCATTGTGAGTGGTTTTGTCTAGTTTAGTTCCTTTATTGCAAAGCATTTACATTCTCTTTTGTTGCCTACACCTTGGAGTGAAGTTGGCCTAGCCAACCCCCAAAATCGTATGGCTAGCTTAGTGACTTACTTCTGAATGTGCTTATGCTTAAATGGTTTAAAATTATCTAGAAGTAGGTACAACACACTAATGTTAGTTTAGGCCCATGGAGACATACAAATCTATTTTTCATCTATCTTTTACTTGCTGGTTCATTCATAATCTTTCAAGCACTTATCTTTTGTTTTGCAAGTAATATGGGCATGTAAATGGTGTAAAGAAATCTACTTTTCATTTCTGCAAATTGTTCAAGTTCTTTACATTCCTTTCAAGATTTATCTTATGGTTTAGAACTTCACATTGACAAACTTGTAAATTTTGGTTTTGGTACAAATACACACTTTTTGGCAAGCGATATCTTGCCTTAACACACTTTTTAACTTAATTTAACCTAGTCCATAGGCATAAAATCAATTAGACTTAATAGGACACCTTCTACTAACCCAACTTTTCCATTTAAACGAGGATTAAAGGAAGCAACGAAAGGTGATAGGCCGAAGATGGTCTCGTGGCGCTCAACGTCCTTTCCGAGAGTACTTTTTTCCCTTGGGTTGTGTAGTGTACCTATTTAAAGAACCAAGAGGTTTAACGCGCTCTTGTAATATTCTGTACACTCTTTTAATAATAAACACAGGCCAATATAACCACATGCATTTAAGCACAATTAAACACATTTAAAATACAGAGTGAAACATATCT
>ML777831.1:483728-500154 GCA_009831015.1 Picea engelmannii | reverse complement strand
TAAAATAATATGCACATGGCTCTTTTTGGAAATAATATTAAAATATTATTCCAGGCCTAAGCCCCCTAGGCTTAGCCCCTAGGTTCAACACCCAGCCCCTTTTTCCCACCTTCCAGCCCCTAGTTCCTTGCCCACTCTGTGGATGCTTAGTCCCCCTTCACTCATTCATCGTGGTCAGTCTGCACCTGGCGGTGTTTATATTTTATTAAATATTCTTCATACATACAAGTACAACAACAGGCTCCTGGCCTTCAACACTTAGGCTTCCTGGCCTAACAAACACATAAGCCTACAACTTATAGGAACTCGACTCACTAGCCTATAACACATATGTACAATTCGTTTCATACATCAGGTTTATAAAGGGCTCAGTCTTGGGGACATTACAGGTTGACCTATGGAGCTAGGGTAGGCCTTGTTTCCATACTTCTTGAGCACCCAACAACTACTTGGTACAAGCAGGGAGAGTATTGGGGTTGACACTTAGTTAGGATTCAACCTTAACTTAATAAACTTAATGAAATCCTTAATCCATTTTAACCTTGTGACATTTTCATTGGTATATCATTTGTGGTTGGCACTTAATTAATCCTGCAAGCAATTTACTTTCATTTACTTTCATGCAAGTTTATTTTATGTGTCGTGGATTGATAACTAAGTAGTCATAGTTGTAAGCATTTAATTTTCTATTAAGTGGTGTGTTCATATCTTTGGTTTGGTCCCTCAAGAAGTTGTGCATCCTTTGGAGGCACTTCCTTGTTGGACTTTGTGTAATCTGGTTTTCCATTGAAAGCAATCACAATAGAGTTGTGCATCTTTTTGGAGACACTCTACTGTTGAGCATGCTAGGATTGATGTGTTGATGAATTTTTCCCATTTGAGTATCTTTCATTTCCTGCACAAGCAAACAACTCAGCTAGTATTTGTATATTTGTATCTTTGTATCTATTGTATCTCATGTTTAATCTAACTTTAGTGTAACTTTTAGATTTTCTTATTGTAAGTTTTTATTTAGTTGCTACATTTGTAATCTAATCTTGTTGTAAAGTAGTTGTAATCTTTGTAATCTTTTGTAACTCTTGTGTAATCAACATCCCTCAAACTTTAGTTGACCCCTTGCCCAACCTTAGGCACTAGTCTTAGTTGTCCCAGGGAAAGGCTTTGCTTGTCATATTGAATTGTTGCATATTGCATTGCTGTCTTTGTATCATAGGCTAGATATTTCCCCCAACCTTTTAACTAATTAAAAACAACTCCTAGAACTTAACGTTTAATCTCATCTAGAAACTAGGGTCTACCCCCCTTGGCTTTACCTAGGAGTAATCCTAGACGAAAGAGGTTCAAGTCAAAGTGACAACGTGAGCTTTGAACCTAGGCATTGTGCCTCCAAGGACACACTAAGTGAGCATGACTTAGCTCACATTTGCAAGTGTGTATAAGGATGACAACACATTCCATGTTGCATAATACTACAATATTGACAAATTAAAGAAGTCCAAATTGTTCGGTATGTGTTATATTCTTTGTATGTGTGTGTGTGTGGGTGCGTCAGACTCGAAAACCACGTCTGACGATCCCAAATTCCTCCGCGCTTTGTGTCTTGTGCGTCAGGTGATTTCCTATGGGGGTCCCATAGGGGGCCAGGTTTATCCCCCTCTGATTACATGCAACGTTCAGGGCAATGCCCCAAAATTTGTTTTTTAGGCGGTTTTTGCTATTATAGCGAATTTTGCTATTTTTAGCGGTTTTCTAAATTAATCCCGGATTAAGGGATTATGGTTTTGGTAGCTACAAAATACCTAAAATATTGTATATATTGTATTGTGAATGGTGAAATTAATACAATGAAGAGTTGAAAGGTGCGGTACCAAGGAAGGCTGGTTTTCTCCCGGTTCAGGGTTTCCAGCGTAAATCGCTGTGTACTGTGTGTATGCGCCATTGATTAATTTCTATTTTGCTTAAGAATCTTTATGCATTTCTTTACTTCACAGGTTTAAAACTTACATGTGGTATCAGAGCTCCTTTTTGGCTTCAGGGGGACGCCTTTGTTGCTAAGGGTTTGGCTCAGTCTTGATAGATCAAGTTTATCTTGGGTCTGTGATAAACTTGGGTTCAGTGGGAGCTTTTGCAGTGGTTATTTGAGCGTAGAAATAGGAATGACGAGCTCTTCTAGAATCGATAATGAGAAGTTCAATGGTAAAAAATTTGAGCTATGGAAGCTCAAGATGGAGGACCTTTTTGTAGATAAAGAACAATGTATCCCTGTGGATCCTGGTACACAACTTACTGGTACACAGTCTACTGGAACACAGTCTACTGGTACACAATATTCTGGTACACAAACTACTAGTACGCAACCTACTGGTATGTCGAAGTAAGATTAAGAGAAGTTGGATAGAAGATCAAGGAGTACTATTCGACTCTACCTGGCAGATTCGGTGTTGTTGAATGTCTTGGGAGAATATACAACCAAGGAACTATGGGATAAGTTATGGAATTTGTATCAATCAAAGTCCCTCGTAAACAAATTGTTTCTTCGAAAGAAGTTGTATCATATTAGGATGGAAGATGGAGATTATGTGAAAGAACATCTAAATGCCTTTAATACTCTGGTAAGTCAACTTGTCTCTGTTAATATTATGATTGCAAAAGAAGATAAGTGTATTAATTTTTTATGTTCTTTGCCAAACTCTTGGGATAATCTGGTTGTAGAAATTGGTAGTACCACTCAATCTACATTGAAGTATGATGATGTAGTTTCATCCTTGTTATCTGAAGAGATGAGGCGGAAAGGCATGGATGGTCAGAGAACATATGACTTATTTGTAAGAGGCCGTACCCAAGACATGAATCCTAGTAAGTCTTCAGAGGGGAGATCTAAATCTATAGGTATATCTAAGTCTCCAGGAAAATATTTGGGGAAATGTTGAAGTGTGGTAAAATAGAGAATTATAAGAAAGATTGCTAGTCTAAGAAGGTTGATAAACCAAAGGAATCCAATAATACCTCTTCCATAGAGACGAAAACCTCCACTGAATACAGAGGTGATGTTTATCTAGCATATACATGTACATATGCAGACCATGGTGTATGGTTTATCGACTCAGGTGCATCATATCATAGGACTCCTCACAAGGAGTGGTTCTGTGAATATGAAAAATACGATGGTGGTGATGTATTCCTAGGAGATGAGTCGACAACCAAAATCATGGGACATGGAAGGGTTAAGTTGTTGCTAAAAGATGAAAGGATTAGAACTCCCCCTGGGGTTTTGCACATTCCAAAACTAGCCAGGAGCCTAATATCTATAAGCAAGTTGGATGATGCAGGTGCGAATACTGTATTGGGAAAGGGTACTTACAAGATGGTACAAGGAGCATTGATGTTGATGAGGGGAGTTCGGTGTGGAACTTTGTACAAGTTGTTGGGAAGCAATTATACTAATGGGTGTAACAGTTCTGTTGTCCCTGAGTAGAGAAATAAAGAAGATGACCAATACTGTTCCTGGAAACAAGACCATGCTATGGCATCAAATACTGAGGCATATTGGCGAAAAGGGCCTTCGAACACTACACAGTAAAGGTATGGTTGAAGGTATGTCTAATTGCACTCTGGATTTTGATTTATGTGAACATTGCATATATGGTAAACATAATTGAGTAATATTACCATCTGGTGCTACAAGAGCAAAGGGGATCTTAGAGTTGATACACAATGATGTGTTTGGATTTGTGCCTCTTCCATCACTAGGTAAATATGTGTATTATGTTTCATTCATAGATGATTTCTCAAGGAACACATGGATTTATTTTCTTAGAAAGAAATCTGAGGTATTTGATAAATTTAAAGAGTTTAAGGCTCTGGTAGAAAATCAAACAGAGAAGAAAATAAAGGTATTGAGGACAAATAATGGTGGAGAATTCAACGGAAATGAATTCGAAGAATTCTATAAGAAGTGTGGTATAGAAAGGAAGAATACTACTCCATACACACCTCAACAAAATGGAGTTGCAGAAAGGATGAACATGACACTGATGGAAAAAGAAAGGAGCATGCTTAGTGGTGGCGAGTTAGGACATGAATTCTAGGCAGAAGCAGTGGGTACACCATGTTACTTGGTCAATCGATCACCCTCATCAACGCTGGATGATAAAACTCCACATTAGGTATGGACTAGTAAGAAACCCTCTTTTGAACATCTCAGAGTGTTTGGTTGTGATGCTTATGTACATGTTCCAAAGAAAAATAGGAGTAAGATGGATAATAAAGATGAAAAGTGTATCTTTATGGGCTATAAAGATGGTGTGAAAGGTTATAAGCTTTGGAACCCAGAAACTAAGAAGATTGTTTAGAGTCAGGATGTTGTTTTTAGAGAGGTGAAAGATGTTCCCAAACATGAATTCCTACCAAGGCAAGAAGAACCTGAGAAAATAGAGTTTAAGTTGGATGATGCAAAATCTGAATCAATTGAAGAAGATGAAGCAGAAGAAGAAGAACCTCATACCCTAGTATTGGGGATATCAGTGAGGGAAATAAGGCAACTAGAAAGGTATAGTCCACCTGATTTTCATTCTGATTTTGCTTTATCTATTATTGATGATGATCCCAGAACTGTCAGGGAAGCAGTGAATTCAGAGGATAGTAAACTCTGGAAGAAGGCCATGGTTGAAGAAATGGATTCCTTGGATAAGAATGAGGTATAGGATCTAGGTGAGTTGCCAGCTGGAAGAAAATATGTTGGTAGCAAATGGTTGTTTAAGAATAAGTTTAATGCAGAAGGAAAAGTTGAGAAATACAAAGCTCAATTAGTAGCGAAAGGTTATTCCTAGGTAGAGGGAATTGACTTTGGTGAGATTTTTTATCCTGCTGCCAAGTTAACTTCTATTAGATTTATTTTATCTATTGCTGCTGCTTTTGATATTGAAGTGGAACAGATGGAGGTAAAGAAAACATTCCTACATGGGGATCTGGAAGAAGAAATCTACATGAAGCAACTAGAAGGATCTGTAGTGAAGGAAAAGAAAAAGTTGTTCTGTAAGCTAAAGAAGTCACTATATGGTCTGAAGCAATCACCTAGGATGTGGTACCAAAAGTTTGACACATACATCCTTGGATTGGAATTTGTGAGAAGTAGGGTTGATCACTGTGTATATTCCAAGAAGGTTGGTAATCACTTCATTTATGTAGTGTTGTATGTTGATGACATGTTGCTGGTAGGAAATAACATGGATGCTATCAATGAGGTGAAATCACAGCTATCTACCAAATTTGAGATGAAGGATCTCGGTGCTGCTAACTTCATTTTGGGAATGGATATTAAAAGAGATCGTGCAAACAAGAAACTCTGGTTGAATAAGAGAAAATATGTTGAGATGATATTGCAGAGGTTTAATATGCATGGAAGTAAACTGGTCAAGGTTCCTATTCCTATAGGTGTAAAGTTGTCTGTAGATCAGTGTCCCAAGACATAGGAAGAAGAAGAGGACATATCCCATGTTCCATATGCTAGTGCAGTTGGTATTTTGATGTATGCAATGGTTTGTACTAGACCAGACATTGCACATGCAGTGGGAGTTTAAGTATATGTCAAAACCAGGGAAGGAGCACTGGACAATAGTAAAGAGGGTCTTTAGGTATTTGCATGGCACTACCAGTTATGGATTGTGCTACCAAGGAAGACCAAGATTGGACATAGTGTTGGACATACATGGGTTTGTTGATGCAGACTGGGATGGAGATCTGGATCAAAGAAGATCTACAAGTGGGTATGTGTTTAACCTATTTGGAGGAGAAATCAGTTGGACGAACAAAAGACAGGCTGTAGTGGCACTCTCAACTACAGAAGCTAAATACATGGCAACCACTCATGCAATAAAGGAAGCAATATGGTTACAAAGATTGTGTTCAAGTATTGGGTTGGTACAACAAGCAATGAGATTAGATTGTGACAGTCAGAGTTCAATATTCCTAGAAAATAACCCTGCTTATCATTCGAAGACAAAGCATATTGATGTTCAATGTCACTTTGTGAGAGACATGGTTGAAGAAAAGAAGGTGTTGCTGGAAAAGGTTGACATTTTGAAGAATGTTGTAGATTCATTGACAAAGTCTGTGAGCACAGAGAAGTTCTCCTGGTGTAGAGTAACAATGGGCATTGCTGCCCTAGATTGTTGACTATGTAATCCTATGAACCACCGTATGAAAAGAAAACAACAAGTGGGAGAATGTTGGGTATGTGTTATATTCTTTGCATGCATTTGTGTGGGCGCATCAGATTCGACAACTGCATCTGACGATCCGAACTTCCTCCGCTCTTTGTGTCGTGTGCGCTAGGTAATTTCCTGGGGGGGCCAGGTTTGGCCCCCACTGGTTACGCACAACGTTCGGCTCTGGGTGGTAGCTCGGAGCCGACGGGGCCCCTATTTTTTTTTTTTTTTTGTGCGGTTTTTGCTATTTTAGCAAATTTTTCTATTTTTAACGGTTTTCTAAATTAATCACGGATTAAGGGATTGGGGTTTTGGTAGCTACGAAATACCTAAAATATTGTATATATTGTATTGTGAATGGTGAAATTAATACAATGAATATTCAAAAGGTGTGGTACCAAGGAAGGATGGTTTTCTCCCAGTTAAGGGTTTCCAACGTAAATCTCTGTGTACTGTGTGTATGAGCCATTGATTAATTTATGTTTTTGTTAAGAATCTGTGTGCATTTCTTTACTTCACAGGTTTAAAACTTACACAAATAAAACTTCATATCATCAAATCCAAACCACATATACATAATAATATAATGTTTAGGTCCAAAAGAGTATGACATAAGTTGTCCATGGCACCCCATGTCCGAAGTCTAAGGAACATGTGACTTTGGCCTATCTTAAGGTAGTTCTCTTAGCATGGAAACTCTAAGTATCTTCCTTATATGCCCTAAAATATTCCAATAATGTAACCAAGAGGGAAAACCCCTGATTTATCCTACACTAGCATGTCGTTATAGATGGATTGTTTGTATATTTTGTCATGTTCTACATTGAATAGCTAGTCATGAATTTGATTTAGTAGCTGTCTATTGTCAATTGGTTAGTGGATGGATTTCATTTTCCAACTAATTCAATCAAGACAATTAATAGTTATAACTAACTCCTCCACTGAGTAAAGTGTATTATACATTGGTGAAATGTTCTTGTATAATTGGAGACTCTATGTAAATAGTTGCACCATTTTCCACCACATATGTTTGTCTTCCATTCTATCACTATCCATGAGTATACTTATGATCATCACTGTATGGTTAATTGCTTATATATGTTGAATAATTTCTAATTTATGCATGTGAATACAATTGGTATTTGAGTGCTTATAATATAACATACTTGTATCTAGAATATAACATTGGTTCATTTTCCAATCATATAATGATCAAGGACCTAAAGGACTAGAAAAATTATAAAAGAGAAAAATTGAAAAAAAAGAGATACACATAGAAGGTGTTTGAGAAGGGGATTACAAGCTACTACATGAGAAAACTTGATAAGTACCTAAAAAACCATGTTGGAAGGAATAATCTCATAATAATACAAGTTAGAACAATATTCTTAAGGAAGTCTCATGATTTTTTTTTCTAAAATCGGTGTTTACAAAAAATATAATGTTTGTAATGCCCCATATTTGGCCCTAGGGAGTAGAACTTCAATTTTGCACATCTTAGTATTCACTGATTAATAACTATTTGGGCTTATTTAGACTGCTATAGACATTTGAGATGTGTATATATAGACCCATTTATGTGTTTCATAATGTTATTAATATGGTTATATGTTTGTGATGATGATATTTAGGTTATCTGTTTAAACATGCTAATTTAAATGTGGAATTTCAATACATGGATAATATTTCAAAATTATGCTATGAATGTATAACATATGTGAGGTATGGTGCAAATAAGTATACATTTATTAATTTAATCTCAATACAATATGGATTCTCATATGAAAATTTGAGATGTATGTGTATACAATATTGGTGAGCTAACCTACAGGTTGATGAGTTATGTACTAGCCAAATGATTGTAGTGCTGAGGTAACTTGGATGTCGTAGACATCATGAATATAGTGTGTACTATAAGTTTAGTTATGATTTCAAATATTGTTATGATCTATGGTAAGTGTGGTTTTGACAGGACACACAACTTTCCCAAAGTGATTGTTCGGTGACGTGACTCTAAGAACAATAGTTGCACATTATTGCTTGATATAGGTTGTTGACCTTAGTTCTATCAGGAGGGGTGGAGACATTTCCCACCATGTATCCTATGAAACCTGGAGTTGTGGGAGGGTTGTCTTAAGCCACACTCCCCTCAACATGTGATGATGAATACCAATTTCTTGCTGGGGAAGCTTGGTCAAAACATATGACACTTCTGCTTACAGATTCTATTCGGAGTTAGGTCAATATAGTTGATGCTCCAACTTAGTCAAGTAAAGGAGAGGTTATGATGGAATATGGAAGTAGGTTAGGAAGGAAGGACGATTAGATATTAGTTGAGAAAACTCCTATGGGATTAGGTGTGTCATTCTTGTTTTTTCACTTGGTTCCAAAACACTCATTATGATTTCCTTTTTGATATTCTAAGTGTGATGATAAATTCTTGATGAATTCTTGTATTTAATATTACTGAATGATGCATTTATTGTCCTAACTGCCTTATTGTGACCATATAGGAACTATGCACTAGAGACATTGATTATTTATCATTAGTACGTGTACATACTATGTGTTTGCTAGCTACGCATGCATACCCTGCACATATACACTAATACAATTAGTTAATGCATGTCTTACTGACTGAAACTAGAATATTAACTGTTGGTTAATGATTATATAACTTATATTGCATACATAAATATCTAGTAGCATTATATACCTTTATTGACTATTTCATTAATATTTCATATTTCAAAAATATCTAGCATTGGATACCTTCATTGATTATTTACTAATATTTTATATTTCATAAATATTTAGCATTAGATACTTTCCTTGACTTAGAGTGTGGTTGGTATGATGGGTTTTCATATGGTATGGTGATTTGTCATAAACTTTAGGGACAATTGTCAAGTTGCATGACTTTACATTCTATTTATTATTATTTTGTGTAGATCTTTCAATATTTTAATGTTTTTTCTTAACTTTTTCCCAAAACCAATCTAGATAAGAGATGTGGATGGATAGTGGTGGAAACAACTTGGAGAAGGTGTATGAAAAATTGATAAATAGGGTGGGGATCAAGGAGAAAGAAGGAGGTTGAGAGGTGGGAGCATGTTGAGAGGTTGGACTATCCTTGGAAGAATTATTTCCTGTAAAAATCTTGGTTTGTGACAATCTTGGTTAGAGCATATGTAAATTATTGTTCTTGGAGTCATAGGAACACAAGACTAAGAGACTGAAATATTTCTTGGAGCTAGGAAGCCGATTAGGCTCCTAGTTGGCTGGGAGGTTTAATTCTGTTTCACTCACTCTGGGAAAGTGGTAAATGGAAAAGAAGAAAAATATTCTTGGAAGCATCAACATATCTAATAGTTGGACTACCAAGCATTGGATCAACTTCAGCAAACCAAGGTGGAGGTATTTTCTTAGAATTGTTTTACGTTTCTGCTATTCAATTTAAAGAGTAGTAAAATATTGCTTATAGTGTTAATGCATATGTATTTCAATTATTAAATATTATTTCATAGAATATCATGGAGATGTCTTACATTTGGAGCAAAATTTTGTTTACATTAATTCTCTTATTGCATATGATTTTTAAATTAAAATATGTTATTTCGTAGAATTTCTCGTATAGGTTTTACAATGTTGGAACAAAAAATTAAATGAATGATCATGAAATAAGTAACGTAGGGTCAAGAATTATAAACTCTATAAGCAAAATTATCAATGATTGGTTTGATACTAGAGGAATTTTGTGAGTAACATGCATTATAAACTAATACTTTTATTCATAGTGTGAGAAGCCAATTTTCACCAACTTGCACAAGAGATTCTTTTTCACAATACTAACATTGCTAAAAATGGTTTATGATAGAGAATAATGCTAACTCCATAGTCAATTGGTTTGAGTAAGTCAAGATGATGATTGGGGTTATTTTGTCATGACATAAAGAGGAATGGAAGGAAAAGAGGAACACTTTGACAAAAAAAAGAAAATAACTTGATCCCATGGAAACAAGAGAAGTGGTGCAAATGCATAGGAGATATAGATAAGATCAATTGCGCAAATCAGAACATGGTGTTAAAATAGAAGATGAGATAGAAAGGAGACAAATCTACTTGTTGAAGATTCACAAGGTCGATATGGAGATTAAAAATTTAAATAAAAACAAATGCACAAAATGGAAATAAACTAAGAAAAAAGATATATTGTGGTAGTAGGAACTAAATTGACAATACATCATATGTAGTCTCGTCATCATAGTGACCCAAAATAATTAAGACAAGTTGTCATTACATGCATTGTATAAAGGAACTCAACAATTAGCCTTAAGGACCTCAAAAATTGTCATTGGGGCACTCCACATCAACCTTGAAGATATCAATTATAGAGAAATCATCGGTAATGATTAACTCTTAATAATACGAAGATCCATTGATCATTCTCTCGAAGAATCTTGTTGTAGACAAGATAGAAAATAGAGTAATCACTTGTATGAGACTCTTTGATAAAGGGTACATGTTGGAATTGGTATGACTTTATTCTATAACTAAGATGAAGATGATTAGACTATTGACATACCTATAATAGAACAACTTCCTAATAACAATGAGATGGAAATGTTTACATTCACATTTAGTGATGAAAAACAAATAGAAATAACTTTGGTAGGAAATATCATTATAATACCCCCCCAGTGAATTTGAGTGATTATGAAAATACAAGTGAAGTATATTTTGGCTAAATAGTCAAATGATAAATTGAGCCTTCAACTAAGGAAGTGATGATCAAGAAGTCCCCAAGATAATTGAATTTTCTATTATAATTTGTCATACAAAGTCAAAAGAGGCTAGTCAACAAGCAGTATAAGAAACATCAATTGTTCAAATAATTGAGAACACTGTAGTAAATGATAATACTCCACCACCAATCCTAACTCCCCTAGTTTTGGGTTTGACAAGTACCAAAAAAATGAAGAAAAATAAAAAATAATATTGATACCTCTCTTTGAGGGATTTGAAGATCCTAAAACACCACTACAACTTCATTAGTGAAACTATAAGAAAAGTGATGGACAAGAAATACCAAGAAAAACAAATAATTTTTTTTGGCTCCTTAATGAGAGTATCAAGAGCATTAACATGGCATATGAATTCAACCATTGATGAAAATGTATATACAAATAATAAGACCAACAAACCAAAAAACTTTCTTGGCATTGTTTAGATACTAAGACATTCACCACTTTGTTGCACAAAAATTCAATGGGATAAAGAAACACCCTTTTGAGTTAGTAAACAATTATGAAAGAATGTTTAAAGGCTTATGAAGAGAGATCTTGTTTGGACTACACAAAAAATCACAGTAAGATTGGTTCATTGTAGGTTTGATCCTAAAGTTAAGAGGACCTCTTAGAGTCCATGAACCATAATTGTATGAAGAAGCATTAACTAAGGCACAATAACTAGAAACTGATAATACTAGATGTAGTCGATGTGTAAGGCCAACTATAGAAACAAATGGAAATAATAGGAAAAAACCTAAGATATTGGTGCTTAAAAATACTAGATACCATTGGTAGTGTATTCCTTTCTCTTCTACCTAACACATGAAAGATGAATGCACATTCAAATATTAGACTAGAAGCAATTCAACGTGTGCCTAAAAGATCGACTTGATTATATATTGTGAGATATGTGAATGTGTAACAAGTCATGATGCTCAAAATAAAGAACATTGTTTTTTTCTCATAACATGCAGAACAAAACTTGCCCTCAAATGGTGTGCGAAATATTAGGTGAACATACAATTGGCTTTACATTGTCCATGGTGTCATGACCCCACAAGACACATGATCATATCTCATGATCGTTCACCTCTTAAGGCTGTGTGACACCACAACGGTTCTTACTTGGTTCCTTGGCACACCAAGAATACTTCATCCAGACTATGCCACTTCACCTAGAGCATACCCATATTCCGTTCTAGGCTACCAACAAGTCACACTCCTACTCTAGTGCAACTCTTGCTTACTTAGACAATTGTTAACAAAGTTTAACACTTAGTCTTATCTAAGCATACATCCATGAACATAAGAATCCAAGATAACACCTGTGGAATAAACGAAGACAAACACATAAATAGTGCGGGTGGCACAAACCATGCCTAAAACCTGACTAAGTCTTTGTTATTGCGAAACAATTACAATATGAGCTCTATCGACTCGGTTTACAACATGGAAGAGTGAAAGAACTTGCCTCTCCTCACCAAGACATCCAAGAACATATTTGTCCTTCCCGACTCCTTATGGTAGGAATCAAACATGGAGTTTATCTTAAGAAAATGGCCAAACTATTCATGTGAAGAATATGTGCTTCCTTTTCCTTCCTCATTAAGTCTTGTCCCAACACAAATTTGAAATCGTCCACATGAACAATGGTGAAACTCGTCTTTCTACACCAGTCACCAAACTTCAACGTGATGTCCTTGGCCACACCAATGACTATCTCCACACCCGTGTTGACTGTCTTGAAGGTCATCTACTTTGGTTTAGGCTGCAACCCAAGCCTCCGCACCATGTCTTCCCTCAATAATTTATGAGTCACCCCACTTTTCACCATGGCTAACACTGACTTCCCATTGAGTTCAACCTACACATAGAAAAGTTTTGTCTCATCTTGCTCTTGGATCTTCATGGATTCACCCTCCATGACAATGTTCAAGACCTGCAAGAATCCAAGAGATGGGTTTTCTTCCTTCTCCAAATCATTCAACTTCTATTTCAAGGGACAATTCTTCGCATAGTGCTCCTTAGCACAAATCCAACACAAAATCAACTTCTTCTCTTTTATTGCTTCCGTTTTCTTGGAATTGTCTTCGTCTTTCCTTTGTCCTTCTTCTTCCCCTTCCCTTGCTACTGCTTCTCATGTTGGGTGTCCTCACTATTCCTAGGACCTATTTTGGGTTCACCCCGAAATTTCAACAATTTATCCATTGCAGTGATCGTTGCTACAACAATATGCATGTTCTACTGCCGCAACTCACTCTGTGCCCACGGTTGTAGACCATTCATGAAGTGGAAAAGTCTATCTTCTTCCAACATTTCTTTGATCTCCAACACGAGACCCGTGAAATCCTTGATGTAGGCTTGGATCTTACCAGTGTGATTGAGAGACAACAACATATTCCTTGCGATCCATGCTTGGTTCCCCAGACCAAACTGTTCCTTTGAGGTTTCCTTTATCTCTGTCCAGTTTTCAATCTTCTCAATGGTTCTCCTAGCTGCTAATTCTTCCAATTGGTTCCTCCACCAAAGCTTAGCAGTTCCTATCAAGAACATCGCTGTAGCATTCACCTTGGCTTCGTCCGAACTTTCGTTCAACTGCTCCAAGTACTGTTCAATGTCCCAACAAAAGTTTCCCAACAACTTATCCTTGCGAGTTTCGTCTTATGGCTCACGTTCCTTTATCTTGATCCTCATTGACATGAAAACCGAGCATTGTCCATTAGCCAAATATCGTTTCAACAATGTGATGGTGTCATCTTGGTCCTTCAACCTTTGTGTGACTGCAACAAGTGCATCCTCCATTTCCTTGAGTCCATCTTGAATGTCATTGGTCAAGGTGTCGATCACTAGATATGTAGTTGAATGACACTTTTGAATGACTTTGTTAAACCCACGCTTCATCTTTCCAATTTTAGTCTCCATCAGATCAACCTTATAACCATGCTGGAATAATGCATCCATCATCTCCACGATGGTCCTTTCCAAGATAACGATCCGATCCTTCATTTTTATAGTCTTGGTCTCCCTCTTGGTGTCACTTCCATCATCCATGGATGGCCCTCCAAGTATCTTCACTTTACTTGAGAAGGGTTCATCCAAGGCACCCAAGTGTTCATCTCAAGACTTCTTCAAATTTTTGCGATCAACTTTGCGGTTACTTGGGTGAAATGATCACTTGGGAAAGTCAAACAAACATAGGATTGTCGCAATCGATATTGCGACAATCCTACGTTTGTTTGACTTTTCCAAGTGATCATTTCACCCTCAAAACCCTACACTTGTCCTGCTCAAGGACTGTGCCCAGGACCACTCACAAGTTACAAATTTCATTCACAACTCAGTCCTGCCACAACTCACCAAGTCTACACTTAGGTTGCCTATGCAATGGGTCAATCCATCAAACCCTCACCAAGCTTGCGACCAAACTATTTTCACCAACAAGTGTGCCCCTCCCCCACCACTATTCCAACTGCAGTAGTGGTGAAGAACCAAGTTTTCTCTGATACCACCTGTCACGAAGGTGATAACGTGGTGAAGAGCTCACCAAACTATCTTTCAAGTTTGTTCTGATACCACCTGTCACAACCCCACATGACGCTTGATCATATATTGCAAACATTCACCTCCTAAGGACGTGTGGTACCACAACGGTTCTTACTTGGTTGCTTGGCACACCAAGAATACTTTGTCCGGACTACAACTCTTCACCTAGATCATACCCATACTTTGTTCTAGGCTACTTGCGAGTCACACTCCTACTCTAGTGAAAATCTTGCTTACTTAGACAATTGTTAACACAGTTTAACACTTAGTATCATTTAAGAATGCATCCATGAACATGAGAATCCAAGAGAACAATTGCAGAATAAACAAATACAAACACAAAAATAATGCGAGCAACACAAACCATGCCTAACACCCGATTAAGTCTTTGTTATTGCGAAACAATTACAATATGATCTCTACCTGCTCAGTTTACAACATGACAGAGTCAAATGACTCGCCTCACCTCACCAAGATACCCAAGAATATATTTGTCACACCAAGACTCTCTGCCGCAACTATCTCTGCAACCACCTGTGGTGCACCTCAGACGTGCCCACAACCGAAGACTTGTTGTCCCTTCGTTTCCGCAGACTTTCACCAAGTTAACAAAGATTTCAGTTTTTCCTCACACATGCCTCCATAGACCTTCATTTTCAGGCTTCCCCAAAACCTCCCAAAACATTCAACTCTTGGCTACTTGTCTTCCATCTTGGAAACTCTTCCTTAGTTCGTCGCCTCAGACTTGCCTCAAACTTGATGTCCAAATCTCTTGCCAAAATGCTCTATACCTTCCTTTGGTTGTCTTCCCTTGATTTTATATGGAATCTGAGAGTCACCTGTGCTAAATGTGATGTCTCATGGGTGTATCACACCCCTTCGCAAACCCACACTCAACCAACTTTCCACACCCTTCTATATACCCGATGCGCCCATCTAAGCACACAAACCCATCAATCATTTGTCTCTTGGACTGATGCGCCCCATCCTTGGGCACATGTCCCTTGCCTTGTGCACTCTTTGTGCCGATTTTCGTGACTCCTCGTGGGTGTGACAATGGGGTCGTAAAACCTCTCTGATGTGCCCATGTTGTCAAAGGCAGACGGGTCCACTCCTTAGGCATGATCCCAAGTTGCTCTACCCTTTCCCAAACATAACACAAGCATCCATCAATTGTTCTAAGGAAAGTAAGGCGGGTTCCCCTAGGTGTCGCATGACACCATCATGCACCCAAGGTGCTCTTGCCCACACCTAAACATCTTTGTTTTCCCAACTAATTGTTTCTTCCTTGTGCTCTTCATCCGTTCCGTCGCCGAATATTCCCAAGGAGCATGCACACTTGGTGGGTGTCGTGGGAGACCTTACACATGGAATGTCAAAAGATAGAGAAACCCATTGTTAGTTTATCATACAGAGATGAATTTGACAATAACCAAAACAATTGTAGAGGAAAAAAGGGTTGTGGTCATGACATGGTCATTACCACGGAAGAGGAAACTATGATTGCGGTCATGGATACAATGGATAAATATATTATTACATATGTCTAGCCATTTGTCACATTATTTTTAATTATCCATATAAAGATCAAGAAAATTTGAAGTTTTGTAACATTTGTGGAATTTCCCACCACTGTTGGACACACCTACCACACTTAGAGGGGGGGGGGTGTGAATGAGTGTGGGGCTATTTTTCCCAAAACTTCCCTCTTGCACAAAAACTCATCAATTAGCATTCAACATTGATTCATTACCCATTGTTGTCATTTATAACTAGTTAGATGTGAGCACATATCAGCAACATATATCAGCAATATATCATCAACAAGTCATCACCACAATGAACACAAAGAACACAAGATGTATGTACAATTTTCTTTTTATTACG
>ML777831.1:423536-458430 GCA_009831015.1 Picea engelmannii | reverse complement strand
ACTCACCCTCACTTTAATCATAAAGTTATCTTTTAATTTGCATCTCACAAATTAATTTGACTAAGACCCATATTCGGCAATTTCTCCCCCTTAGGGCCTAGGGAAGAGAAACACTTGCCTTGGTACATAATTTAACACACAAAAGGAGAAGGAAAGAGACATTAGAGCCTATCCCCCCTTAATGACAACTTCCTAAACTCCTAACATAGATCAAAGTTTGGAAAAATTCGCTTCTGTAAGAGACTTTGTGAAAATTTTTGCAACTTGATCATTTGTCGGAAAAGTAACACTTGAATAACTCAATCATGAATGAGATTTTGGATGAATTTCATGTGAAATTCGATGTGTTTGATGCACTGATGTTGAACTATATCTTTGGCAAGCTTGATGACACTCTGATTATCACACTAGAGGGTGGTTGGGTGATGTTGCTGGAATCCAAACTCTAAAAGGATCTGCCGAAGCCACAAGGATTCTTGAGTTGCATTAACCACTGCTCGGTACTCTACTTCTGCTGAATAAAGAGAAATAACTTGTTGTTTGCGTTGAATATTGAGTAGCTTCAGAAGATATCCTTATTGTATTTGACCAAGACAAACCCTAAAGAACATTATTATATTATATTTGTTAATTAGGCCCTATTGTGCCTTGACATGTAAAATAGAAAATAAAATGGTAAAGTAACATGGCAACCCAGACCTAATTTTAGGCTAGCCAAACAACTATTTATAAGGGAGTCCAATGCCTCATTTTCACACTCACTCACTAGCTCTGAATCCAAGAGGAAAAGTGCACAAGTCTTGGAGGAGAAGCTACTACAGCTAGGTGTGATGTCAAGGAGGGTTTTTGGTCTATCACTTGGATTCATCTTGGTCAAGTGGTGTGCTACTCCTTCCTAGTGAAGGAGTAGAGGAGGATCTTCTGCTTTTTTAGTTCTATCTTGAGAGAGAAGCATTGTTCTTGGTTGACTAATCTATATTGAGGAATTTTGCTGGGTTTTCTTCCCCTAGATGGCTTCCTAGGATAATCTTTGTGTCTCTCTTATTTATGTGATTGCCTCACTTTTAGTGATATTATATATGAAACTAATGTGCTAAATGATTGTAATAATAAAGAAGAACCATAACTAATAGCTATAGAAGTAAAATATCTAAATGGTTTCAGAGCAGGCCTGAAAGAGACCAACTCATAGTTTATAAAGAAGTGGCTAGCCTCAACGCACCCTCTCCAAAATTTAGTGTTCAGTGTTGTAGCTACTGCAGACTTAGGGTTTCTGCATAAACCCTAAGAGTGACGTTTTTACCTTTGTTGGAGGAAAATGGTGAAACTAAGATCACCTAGGAGCTCACCCTAGGAGATTGCATCTAGTTCCTGGATCAGAATTCTGAATTTTGAAGATTGAGAAATTAGGGTTTCCTCATAAAACCGTAAGTTGCAGTTGCAGTCACAGTATCGGTTACAGTTGTAGTATCAATTGCAGTTGCAGTTGCAGTATCAATTGAAATTGTAGTATTAGTTGTGGTTGCAGTGCCAGTTCCTTCATGCCAGTTGCAGTGCCAACACCAGTTGCAATACCAACACCAGTGAAAGTTTTTGTGAATTGTTGGGACTGATTTTTGTTTTACTAGTGTGCCTTACCCTAGAAAATCTCCAACTAACTTTATATTACAAGTTGAAACATATTTGAAGTTTTAAAGGTTCGTTATTTCTTGCCGCTACTACCGGATGGTGCCACTACTTGCCGATACTATCAGAGGTATGCACTTACATATGTTTAAAATGTATCATTATTCTAAAGGGTTTTTGCAGGAGAAAGTATATTTTGTCTAAACAACAATCGTAGATCTAGAAGGATCTCATATCCAACAAATTCAGAGGAACAATGCACCCCGGGTTTGATTAATTTGATATGCCTCTATTTGTTATGGAATTATTGTGATATTATGAACATCTAGGTTGTATTTTTATCTATTGAAGTTATGACTATAATACTAACCATCGGTCAAAATTAAAGTCAAAGTATTAGATTGATTATGGTTGATATTAGAGAGTTTATTCTCTAACTTAAATTTCTGTCAAGAAAGCATATTATCTTAGTACATAGGACAGGTTGAAGAGAATACTTTTCATATTGAGTGAAGGAGATTCGGAATAAAAACAACAATGTTCATTCTTGAGGAAAAGACTCCAGGTTCCAGGTTTGATTGATTAAGTTGATAAGATTCAAATTTGCACATAACAATTTTGATAATTGCCACATTACAAGTAAACACTATAGTTGTGATAACAATCTTTGAAAAGTTTTATTATTGAATAATTGGTAGCATACGAGCACTATTGAGATAAATGATTATTGTAATAATTTACTCGATATAACTAACATCTCCTCTAGGAGAAACTTCTTTTTTTGTTTCTAGGTTACCATGGAGGAATGATTGGTCACAACACTAGAAGAGTGTTTCTCTAATTTATTATCATTGTATTTGTTACTTTTGACCCTTGTTTCAGGTAGGTCACAAGTGATATTTTTGAAGGATCTACTGTGACGATTGTTCTCACTATTTTTTTATTATTATTATTATAAAGAGTATTATTCTTGTCTACTGTTTCTCCCTTATTATTCTTGTTCCGGGTAGGTCACAGGTGATAACCCTAAGGGAGCTATAGTGACTGTTGCAAGAGGAAACATATTAGATGAGACATGGAGCAGACTATCCAAGTTATATACATGATCATATACATCCATGTACTGAAGAAGAAGAAGATACTTTTTCTAGATACAAAACATCTCAAATGGAGACATATCATGAGGAGTAGAAGGCTCCAAAGATGAAAAAACAAATCCCTCTAGTGCATTTGATCACTCTTTAGATCATCAAGAAGAGTTCATAGAGCCAGAAGGGACTACCCAGAATCAATGTAGTAACCAGGAAGAGACCATCATGGTCCCATGACACTTTGTAGGATGCAAAGCTATATAGAATTTATGAGCCATATCAAAGGGAGTAGATGGCTTTGAAGATTATATAGAATCAGAAGGAGTCAATATTCAGAGGGAGCATGGAGACTTAGAGTGAGCCTGATCTCAGACAGATGCCATGATTTGAGAAGACTATATCGTAGCTTTAGAGAATTCTAGGAGATGTGAAATCTCCTAGGAATATTCCCTTGTTTCAGTGATAGAGGAGGAAGCCATTCAAAAGGACTGGGATATGGATTTTTCGTTGAGACCAGAAGGGAAGTCAGTGGTGACTTCATAGATTGATCTAGCAGATCAAGCATGTTGCAGATAAAAGTATAAAGTTGTACAAAGCCTGATTTGTGTCCAGAGGATTCTCCCAACAAGAGCGAGAAGACTATGACGAGACACTTGCTCCAGTAATCAGAAGAAGTATATATAGGACAACCATGATCCATTAAAAGAAGCCGATGTAGTAGGATATTTAGAGGGAGAAAATGAATTTGTTATCATGCTGGATTAGAGGAGCTACTCTCAGAGTTCAAAAACTACAGTGAGAATGGAGCAATCATTCTCAGTTTCAGAAAAGGCAGCTGCATGTGTAGAGTCCTAGTTCTAGAAGGAACAATTGTAGAGAGAGTAGAGGACATACTCTCAAGAAGTGAGATAGATAGTGCTTTGCAGAAATCACATAGATATAACACATGATTGCGCAAATTGAGTTGCAATTGAGCAAGTGTACCAGTTTGGTACAATGTGATGTGAAAAATTTGTTCGTTGATATATTTGAAGAACACAAGGACATATATATGTTTTTCGGTGACACATTGACTCAATACATGAGTGAGCCTAGACATGTTCACCTAATTATGGAAAAACATATGAAGAGGTACCTGAAAGGTAAAATTGATTATGGACTCAAATATATCTCGAATTGCGAGATAAGATTGCAGGGCCACACAGATTCTGATTGTGAAGGCAGTGTAACCGACTGGAAAAGTACATCTGAATGATGCTTTAGTATGGATCAACTGTGATATTGATCCATAATATATTTTCATAATGAAATGAATATAGATTATTTTTTAATAATGTATATCTTTTATTAACACAAAATAATAGATATACAATAAATTTGGTTTCTATTTAATAAGGAAATAAGATGAAACTGTAAAATGTAGCGGAAACAAGCTTGCTAGAATGGTGGCGGCTTATCTCTGAGAAGAGATTAACGGCTGCGCTCATTCACAAGAAGATGATTTTACAATGAGGCTCCAAAGGCATTTTTATCATAAATAAAATCCAAAACCCTAACCCCGGAAGATGAAAAGACAACAGTTTTGTGGACCCCGTTTTGGGTAGTTTGGTGTATCAACTTCCCAGGGGCGTAAGTTTGGCATACAATATCCGTTTGGGGCGCATGATAGCTCGTTGGAAAGGTATCATCAGGGATATTCATTTTAAGGGATCAATCAGAGCCTTTGGCTATCATTGAGAGGCTCGATCCCAAAAAAAATCATTTAGGCCCTCAAAATGGCCCCAGAAGTTAAAAACTGCTAAAAATAGTAAATTACCAAAATTGCCAGAAAACTGTTTTGAGCCAGTTGGAAAAGGTCGGTGGCCACCGATATCCACCTGGATCAATCCTCCCTCCTTATGAAGTAATGGTCTCCATTGAGTCGAGTGCCCAGGGGAGAGGGAAAAGCGTTTGCTGAATCCGCATCTTGATGAGTTGCTTGCCTTGTTGGAGAGGTTTCACTGCTTATCTTGTTGAAGTTGTCATGAACCTGTGGCTGAAAGGGTTGGAAATTTTTAACCAGTCTAGATACATGAGATGATTGTGTGCAGAAGGAATATTTACACTTTTCTACAATCTTGTCGATCTACTTCTGTTGGATAGAAGGTGCTTCGACCGAGGCTGTAGTGTTTGCAGTATCCTTCTTTTCACCTTTTGAACAAATTATGAAGAAGATGAATTTTGTAGTATGAGATACTACCTTGCAACATTGTTTAGGTGGGATTGTAGTTGGAACTACCTCTGTTATCCTGTAGAGATGACCTCTCAGAGTAACAATGACACTACGGGTTCGAGACTCATAGATAGCATGGCGCTTCCACATATATGGATGGCCCAAGAGAACATCACAAACATCCAATGGGGAAACATCACATAATACCTCATCCTTGAAGGGATGGATGCTTTATGAAAATTGACACCGTTGGCTGACACAAAGATCTTATTCAGGCGAAGCCACCCAATGTTGTATGGTTGTGGGTGTGGTGTTTTCGACAATCCCAACTGTTTGACAACCTTTGCTGAGATGGGGTTATTCTGGATTTCTCTATCAACAATAAAATGCAGCGGGGTCCCCTTCACCCACATATATGAATGAAAAAGGCACTCCCCCTCTTCAGGATCTCTGGGTTCTTCTGGTTGAATTGTTGTGGTCGCAAAAATAGCAGTGGGGTCTACGTCGATGATATGTCTTCTATCAATATTTTCTGAATGATATTCTGAATCTCAGCTAGAATATGATCTGTCTTCACCTCCTTGTCTTTGATCTCAACCAGCAATGATTGTTTTGAGAGAAATTCATCGATGTTGTGCCAGGGGATTTTGTGGAAATCACACCATTTTACGGTGTCCTTCTTTGTCTTTCTGTGACCCTTCTTTATCATAGACTTTAAGATAGACTTTTTGTGAGGTCTATCTTTATCATACTTTGGTTTTTGTGGATTTGTAGACCTGAACTCCTATTTTTTATGGTACTTAAACTTCTACTCAATTTTAACAACATATCGATAAGAAACACTGAGTGATGAGATGTCTAGAAAATCCATTTCAGTTTGGATGTATCTGTGTAGAGCCCCACGGTATTTTAGAACCAAATGTCGTTCAAAGTCTTTGATACCCATCTTGGTGCGCAAGGTATGGAAGGTATTGGGGAACTCCATAACTTCTTGTCCCCTCTCTTGCTGCAGTGTGGCCCACCTCATTTACTGGTCCTCATAGTTTCCAACAAGGTAATATTGTTCCTTTACCGCATCCACAAAAAAATCCCAAGTGGGCTGGGCCCCATATATTCCAGAATCCTCTGTGGAACTTTGCTCCCAGTAAGTTTCCTACCAATGTTTGACATGTTGAAATGGATACTTGAAAATGAGATGGGGGGCTGAATCAATGTCACAAAACTTTGGACAATTTTCCACTTTTCATAAATTAACTAAACAACATATATTTATTTCATTTTCTCAACCAATATATAAAAGAATAAATATTTTATTTATTTAAATAACTTGAATGAATACATAAGATAATCTTTGAATTTCATCTTGAAACAATTATGAGAGACCCAAATCTCTGTTACAAGACCCAACTTGTAGTTCTTAGATCCAATTGAGAAATGAAGAATCCAACTCTCATAACAAGTACCAGCTTCTTGATATCAGATCCAACTAAGATGTGAGGAATCCAATCCTCATACAAGACCCAACTTGTAAATAGGCACCAACCTGATAGAATAATCTTCATTCAATCCATTATATATAAATATATATACTTCAACAAATTCAACTACTCATCTTCTCACCATTCCTTCTTGTTTATATAGTCTTCCAACTGGTGTGAATTTGAATCATTGTGTCTTTTGATATTTGAACCATTGTAACTTTTCATTTAAATGATAATATTAATATTTAATTAATATCATTTTTCCTTTTATCCTTTATTCATAATGCTCATGAATTAACTCTCTTTTAAACATGACCGTGTGTTGGGTCATTTGTCTTCATGAGTTGATCACATACATGGATCGACTCATTATATCATATTCATGCTTCTACTGTGTTCGCAGTTCACCAACATATCATATTTTAATATTTTATCAATTCTCTGCATTATTCTAGTGTTAACTCTCTGTCGAATTAAATCTTTATGATGCACTTCCTTCAAACCATTTACATATGACCATATGTGCAAAAACACGGGCTCATTGATTTAAGTTCTGCCTCTTCTTTTTCCCTTTGTTTCTTTATTCCATATGACCGCAGGTGGTGACCAGGAGCTAGGCCAAGTGAGTGCTTGATCACTTATCAGAATCAACGGTCACATTTTAGTCTCCCAATGAGATGGACGCCTGTCGGTACTTCAGGACTTCGTCCTTCGTGACTTCCAGCCTCTTTACAAATCTCCCGAATAAAAGATGCGTGTCCATAATATTCAACGGTTGAGAATGCTCTCCGAAGTAGATCAACGGTTAGCGCCACTTCATAGTTTATGCTTATTATATCCTTCCACTGTGCTTGATCAATGGTTGATAAATATCTTGAATTAGATTAATGGTTAGCATTAACTTCGGCCTTCGGCACTTCGGGTGATTTCTCCTTCACAATCTTCCAGAGTTCATTTCTCCGAAGTAGATCAGACGGTTGGAGTTTATTTGGACGATGAACAGTTCTCGTTCATTTTAGAACTTCAGGACTTCAGGCATTTTCTGGTGGTGAAACTCTCGAAGTAAAACTCCTCGAGTGACGTAACTTGCTGACGTCACTTGTTGACGTGGCACTGACTGAATGGCTGCCACATGTCACTTAGATTTGTGACTTACACATACCTGAAATGCCAACTACACTTTGACACTTGTCATCATCTGATTTCACTACATGTCCTTGCTGATGTGGATCTCCTCATGTGACACATGTTCTTCTCCTAGATCTAACGGTTGTCCTAAATCTTGAAATGTATCTCAGATCGATGACTAAGAGAGACTTCAAAACTTTAGACTTTGGGTGAAATCATATGTTCTGAATCCTTTTTCTCTGAAGTGGTCAGCGCTAAAGTTGACCACTATTCTGATCTAACGACCATCATGTATTGTCCAGATCCGATGGTCCTCATTTAACCCGAAAAGGATTAACTCAATCCAACGACTATCAGAAATTTAGCTGTTCAGGATCTCAGGCCTTTTTCCTTGCTTATCCTATCCTTATTCTTTCCTTGATCTAACAATCGAGATATTTCCCGAAGTGTTCCTTAGATCCGATGGCTTGCATCTACTTCAGGACACTTTGTGACTTACCCTGTCCTTCCACTAAACTTGATCCAATGATCGATATGATTTCTGAAGTGTTCCTTAGATCGGATGACTCATGTCCACTTCGGGACTTTGGCCTTCGAGATTTTGAGTAATTCGATTTCTTCACTTCCCAATTCTCCCGAAGTGAGATTCCCCGAAGTGTAAACCTCAAGTAACTTGACTTCATCTAATGGTCATTCTTTAACCCAAAAAGGCTTAACATGATCCAAAGGCTTTTGGGAATTCGACTATTCAGGATCTCAAGCCTTTGGCCTTGCTTATCCTATCCTTCTACTTTCCTTGATCCGATGGTCAAGATATCTCCTGAAGTGTTTCCTTAGATCAGACGACTTGTGTCTACTTCGAGACTTCGGCTTCGACTAAAATTTCTTCATGCACATTTCCTTCGGTCGATTTTACCTGAAGTGGTCAATGTCGAGCTGACCATGCATATGTCACTTCCATGATCTATGGTCCATGACTTACTCTTTCCTTCCACTCAACTTGATCCAACGGTTGAGAATGCTCTCAGAGAAGATGAACGATCAAGGATGATTGCGGGGTCCTCACTAGCACGATGTGTAAAACTATTGTCAAGTTTCGTAATGGAAACTGATCGTTTGGTAGTGGAACTGATGCCAACCATAGATCTATTAGTGGTTGACGATTGAAGGTCTATAATAATTGCAGGATTGGAATTATTGCATTGTTTAATTCTCCCTTCGCGCTCTGCAATAAATCCATACCCTTGATATGGAGATTTCATATCCAACGATAATGAATTGATCTGATCGTTGACCAGTCCTCTAACATTCCTTCTCTTGTAATCTGACAGTCTAGACTAATTGCAGGATTGTAATTAACATGTTTAATTCTCCCTTCGCACTCCGTAATCAATCGCTTCCCTTGATTTGGCGCTTGCGTATCCAACTGTCACGACTTGATCTGATCATGTTTCTGCAATGCACTTTTCCTTATGAGATTTGATCTCTACATATTGTCTGACATTTTCATTCCCTACATACTGTTTGACATTCTCTGGTAACTGTTTATACTATTGACATCAATGACAATTTCATCAATGATAACTTATCAATGATAATTCATCATAACAACTTATCATCACATCACAATGACATTGATTGTTGACATCAATGACAATACATCAATGACAGTATGTCCAACATGACATGGGGAATATCCTTAAGGAGTATGGATGTGATCTTTTCCATGTCGGAGAAATTATGAACAAATAAATAACCTTCTAGCAGTTTTAACCATTTTTCTAAGGCATCCACATCTATCTGTCCTTCAAATATGGGAATATCAAAAGTAACTTGTACCTTGAAAGGTGAGGTACTTCCAAAGTGGTCACTTGATGAAGACATTCTTGTTGTTATCGAAAGGTGTTGAAGGATGTGGGAAAAATTCTCCATCATTTCGTCCCTCTGTGACGTGAGAGCTTGCTCAAGCAACAAATTAATAGAATCTCTGCTCTGTCGTTTTTCTTTTCTTTTGACATGGAGGGTTTATTGGATGTGCGAGAGAAATTTTCTTCAAGAGAGACAAGCTCGAGGCCCAACTTTCTATACTCGGACCTCGTCGGGGACATGCACTAAAAAATGATCAAGAGCAGCCTGCTCTGATACCACTGATTTGGATTATTTTCGGCATGAAATTAGAGCAGATATATAATAAAGCAATGTATAGAAATATATCGGATATCCAATAATATAACAGAAATGTATCATATATGCAGCCATAAACACATAGATACAGTAATACAAAATTTTCTATTGATGAGTGAAAATGTACAAAGACTATAAAAATACAGATTGAAAGACTCGTTAGAATGGTGGCAAGTTATCTCTGAGAAGAGATGTGTTCGCTACTCACATTTGCAAGAAGATGATTTTAAAATGAGGCTCCAAAGGCATTTTTATCATAAAGAAAATTCAAAACCCTAACCTTGGAAGATGAAAATCCAACCGTTTTGTGGACCCCGTTTTGGGTAGTTTGGTGTATCAAATTCCCGGGGGCATAACTTTGGCATACGATCTCCGTTTGGGGCACACGATAGCTCCTTGGAAAGGTATCATATGGGAGATTCATTTTGGGGGACAAATAAAATCCTTTTGATATCATTGAGAATCTATATCCCAAAAAACCTTCATTTAGGCCCTCAAAATGGCCCCAGAAGTTAAAAAATGCTAAAAATAGTAAATTACCAAAATTGTCAGAAAACTGTTTTGAGCCAGTTGGAAAAGGTGGGTGGCCATCGATATCCACCTGGATAAATCCTCCCTCCTTATCAATCAATGGTATCCATCATTTTGAGTGCCCAGGGGAGAGGGAAAAGCGTTTGCTGGATCTTCATCTTGATGAGCTGCTTGCCTTGTTGGAGAGGTTGCACTGCTTAGCTTGTTGAACGTTGTAACGAACCTATGGTTGGAAGGTGTTGGCATTGGAAGTCACTCCTAGATTGCAGCAGGAGCAGAGCCCGATGCCCATCAGTTTATGTCATGATTTGTTTATAAAAGAGGTGATCGAATGGAAGCTAACTCTAAACAACATTGTTCTAACTCTGAAACTAGGCCTGGTATGCATGGGCAGGTGAGGTATTAATCAAACTTTAGACAATGAGTTGTAGTAAGAGTGAGTAGGGGGAAGACTTGTATCAGAGAGATGCAAAGGTCTATCATAACATCAAGTTTCCAACAGACTGTAGGAGAAGGCATCTAAACGCAAGATCTTCTTACATTCAAACAGAGAAAACTAGAGAATACAACAATGCAACAATAAATCCTTTATCATAACATAATTGCAATAATCCATGTGAATCAGTCGATCACGAACTCTCTCAGTATGAGATGAAAACTCAGATGGAGTAAGAAAGACTGTCTTTCATAAAACAAGAAATCTCACATACAGATTCATAACCAGAGAGCTAGAATGTCTGTTAAAACTTTACAGTCGGGAGCTTCGCTCTACCATCCATCATTTGAAAAATATCAAAAACTAAGTATATATACTCCTAAACATTTGCCCAACAGAGGCTTACTAGACTTTTGGGATGAGGAGTCTCTTCAATCAAATTTTTCCTGCACTCCTCTGTCATACGCCACCTTAATTCTGCATGGCTTGCGCCAGTGGGTAGCTGAACCCTTAAATGATGAATTAGTGTGCGCAGGCTTCTCTGGTGAGTCAAGGAATCAACATGGCTTCCGTACAGAGGACCATCTCAGGAAGACTTTTAGCTGGGACATCCATACCTTGCAATTAATGAGTGAGGCGAGGTTTCAACCACCCTCTTTATTCTTCATTCATTCCAAGCAGGTGTCGGGATTTAGATCACATCAAACCAGCATCTGGAGAACATGGTGCCCCCCTTCCGAAACTCAATTCAACGCTTTTGGCCCCTTTCGTACAACCTTTTCTACTCCCTCAAGTGACCACGGGCCGTGACCCTATGCCTATCTTCAAAGGTTCTTTCGATGTTTCGAGGTTCATGGATAGGAAGGAGTAGATCCTTTCTCTTCAAAGTCACGATGGGAGAGATGTTGGGAGGGCCTAACGGTCACCATGCATCCCTCTCTGATCTGATGGTCCTAGACTAATTCAGTAATACTGTGGGCCCAGGTCCAAGACGTCTTCGACGCTTCACGTCTCGGGGATATGAAAGAGTTACTCCTTATGCTTCGAACTCGCGATGGTCGAAAAGGAGAAGAACCTAATCGTGCACCACGTGTTCCTCCGGGATGAACGACTAAGATCGCTCTCAGCACTTTGGGACCCATCTTGTCAAATGATAAACGTTAGCTCCCCTCCTCCAGGCGTGCTCCTTTGTGACCAGGCACCAAAACCATGGGCCCAACTCTGGGCGCTTTCGGCACTTCGGGGTTCGAGGTTTCAAGATGTGAAATGACGAGGAGCGCTTACCCCTCGAATCTCCTGAATGCTGACATGACATGGATGTGCGCTGCGTGTCCTTCAGATGAACGACCAAGGTATCATTTTTTATTTAAAAGGGAGTTTCCTTCATTCCCAGGCTCGCTTGATGTGACCTAGCGCTAGGACTGTGGGCTCGGCTTCAAAGGTGCCTTTGGCATTTCGCCGATCGACAATTTCAGCTGCAATGAATGGGAGGTCCCTTGTCTCCCGAAATGCTGATCCCCGCAATGATGACTGGATTCCACCTACCCCAACTGGATCAGATGACCTAGATCTGTCTTGAAATATGGGTGCTACCTCTTGCGCTAAACCTCAAGCAACTTGGCAACCCCGAAATCCCGGTGACCGTCGATCAACTTTATAGATGGATCTCGGCTGCTGACAACAAAACTTCACCCGGTCGCTTGACTTGTAACCAGAAAATATATTCTTCCACGCTACGCTTGGGTGCTTCTCGTGCAACCTGCAGACCTGGGTATTGTTGTGCCCAAGACAAAAATTGTTGCTAACATTAGGCTCCATGGGGGATAGAGTCATCCCTGTGATGCTCTAAGAACTCATTTTGCAGCTTCAGAACCTTGCTATTTGGCTATGGAGTCATTTACTAAGCCGAAAATATACAAAAATAAAATGAACAAAGAACCAAAGGACAATATTTACAAACAAAGGAGCCATCTAAGGCTCAAACAAAACATTTCTTCAGAAAAGGCCCATTTACTGGGCTGTTGAAAACCTCTTCACCCTCCAGATCTTGCAACCTGTATGTGTTTTTTGAGAAAATATCATAGATTTTGAAGGGGCCTATCCAGAGGGCATCAAAATTGCTGTGTTTGCCCTTATCTTGTCTGGGTGCATCCCACTTAAGTACCAATTCCTCGACTTTGAACTCCTTTTTCCTAACCTTCTTGTCAAAAGCCTGTTTGACTTTTTGCTGATGACTATGAGCTGCGTCCCTCACCTGTTCCCTGATCTGTTGTACTTCCATTATCTGATGAATCCTTCTGATCATATGATCTGGCTCTCCTTCATAATTTTGAAAGAACTTCACCATAGGTAAGGCGAGCTGAGTGGGAAAAACCACCTCTGTTCTGTAGACCAGCTGAAAAGGCTAGGTGCCTAGGGATTTCTTCGTTGTCACTCGATCATCCCATAGAGAAAATTTGAGCTTTGAATCCCAGGCCCTTTTGTTCTCTTCCAATAATATTTTAATGAGCTTGATTAGGATTTTATTGGAATATTCTGCCATTCCATTTCCTTGAGGATAATAAGGGGTGGAGTGAATTAGCGAGATCTGGAACTGCTCACATAACTTAATTAGAGGGTCAGATTTGAAATAAGCAGCATTATCAGTGACGATCCTATTGGGGCATCCAAATATGGCTATGATATCCTCTAGGAAGCTGATAATTACTTTGTGTGATGTACTTTTGGTGGGGGAAACTTCTATCCACTTGGTGAAATAATCTGTTGTAGTCAGGATCCATCTGTGTTGACCACTTGAGGGAGGATGGATTTCCTCGATGAAGTCTAGCCCCCACTATTGAAAAGGTGTTGAAGCCACTACAGGCTTCAGTGGCAGTGGTCTAAGCTGCTGCTTTCCTGAACACTTTTGGCATTTGATGCAGTCCCTGATTTCTCTACTGACATCAATGAATAAAGTGGGCCAATAATACCCAGTCCTGAGGATTTTTTGAGCTGTGGTCTTCCAGAAATGATGCCCCCCACAAAGGCCGCTATGGAAATCAAACATAACTTTCTGGGCTTCTGGTGGGTTCAAACATCTCAACAGCACCCCTAGAGGGTATCTCCAGTACAAGACTTGTTCAATGAGGCAATATCTGACTGCCTTGAGATTTAAATCTCTTGCCTTACTTTTACTCATTCCATCCGGGGGATTCAACTCCTGCAGAAAGTACAAAATGTCACGATACCAGGCACATTCTGCCAGTGATAAGATGTCCTAAGTGCTTTGGCTGGGTAACTAAGCTCGCTGAGTTCCTGAGCAAGTATTGATGAAACTAACCCCCAAGGCATCACAATTGGATTCTTCCAGTAGCTTGGCTAAACCTTTCCCCTTAACCAACTTGGTGGGCTTTATCTCCAGGTCAAATTCTAGGATCCTAGCAATCCATTTGCTTCTTCTCCCATCTATGTCGGGCTATACAAGGATGTCCTTCACAAAGGCCGAAGGAATGTATGCGGTTACCTTTGAGTGCAAGACATAGACTCTGAAATCTTTGAGATCTTTCACTAAGGCATAGGATTGTTTCTCCATGATTTCATACCTGATCTCTGCATCTCTTAATGCCTTGCTGAAGAAGGCAATTGGTTGCTCTCGCTCTTCTTCATTTTTCTGCAACAAGACCGCTACTACTGTATCAAAAGAAGAAAAAGAGAAAATTAGGAAATCTTTGGAATAGTCAGGACTGATCATCACAGGTGCCTCAGTTAATGACCTTTTTATTTGGATGAAAGATTCCCTGGGTTCAGTGGTCCATATCACTTCATTTCCCTTCCTAAGCATGGTTGTGATGTGTTTCACCAGCTCAACAAAATTTGAGACGAATCTCCTTAGAAAATTACTCTTCCCCAAAAAGGCCTGAACTTCCTTCTTAGATCTAGGAAGTGACAGGGTCTAAATTCCCTTTACCCTGCTAGGATCAATCCTCACTCCCTCTGCTGATACTATATGGCCTAATAGCTTCCCCTCCTTCATAGAAAACAAATATTTCTTGGGGTTTAAGGATAGGCCAAACCTCTAACACTTCAGGAGAACTTTCCTCAGGTGGTGGCAGTGCTCCTTATCTGACCTGGAGAAGACTGTGATGTCATCCAGGTAGATTACCACAAACTGATCTTTCTCCCTGATGAAGGCTATGTCCATGGCTCGTTGAAATGTTGCTCCTGCATTCATCAATCCAAAAGGAATTTTGGCATACATGAATGTGCCCCAAGGAGTGGTGAAGGTCGTTTTTTCTCTGTCCTCAGGCATGAATGATATCTGATTATTACCAGAAAAACCGTTAATCATGGATATCCTAGATGCACTAGTTACCCTCTGCAATATGTGTTCCATGTTGGGCAGGGGATAATTGTCTTTCTTTGAGCTCCTATTCAGGTTCTTGAAATCGACACAAAGCCTGATTTCTCCACTTTTCTTCCTCACCGGGACCAAATTGGCCACCTATTTAGAATATCTCAAGGGGACAATGATTTGGGCATCTAACAATTTATTCACTTCCCTCTCCATGATGGGAAACAAAATGGGATTTATCTGTCTCAGCTTCTGCCTGAATGGCCTAGCCTCTTTGTTCAGTGGGATCTTGTGCTCAATGACATATGTGTCATAAGTCTTGAGGTATTCATAGGCCCATGCAAACACATCAGTGAATTCCTTTAATAACTTAGTATATTCCGCCCTCTGTTCATTGGTCAGGCTTCTTGATAATTTAACAAACTTAGGCTCCTCTTGTGTGCCAATGTTGCATTCGGCTGTATCAACATCTTCATTTGAAACACTACCCTTTACTGCCACATCATTCTTGTTGAACAGTCTTTCTAAAGGGACTAGTCCCCTCAGAATGTGATTGCTAGGCAGCTGAATAATATGGTGATTAGCAATTTCATTTAAAAACACCTCAGGGTGAGGGTCACCTTCCAGGTCAGGATCCTGATCAATGTGCAACGCAGAAAATTCATGAACAGATTGGAGAAATTTTTTGATTTCCAGATCATCTTCGAATACCTTCCAATGCTTGACATTGTCTGGTACAGAGGGCCTATATTTTATTTCAACATCATATTTGACCATAGGCGGCAGAGGAACTTTGAGAAAACTAGCTGAGACAGCTAAAGAATCGGCTGAAGTATTTTCCCCCCTCGAAATGAAAGAAATGTTAAAAGCCAAGAAGAAATTATCAATAAGGTCCCATACCTCATTTCTATAATTCCTGAGCTGGGGATTATTAGCACGATAGGCATTTCTGACTTGCTAGATAATCAATTCAGCATCTCCGAATACTGCCATCTCCCTTATTCCCATTTCTTTTGCAGCCCTCATACCTAGAACAAGAGCTTCATACTCCGCCACATTGTTGGTGGTTTCAAATTCCAGCCTGTATGAGAGGGATATGGTCTCTTGAGAAGGTGACATGAAAACCACTCTAGCGCCAACGCCTTCGCTAGAAGAAGCTCCATTGAAAAGAATTTTCCAAACATAGGTGGTTGGGGGAGGTGCCTCGTGATCAACTAAGGGTTGCTCTCTGATTTGGAAAGGGACTTCTGAAGCATCAGTGAGCTGTAACAAACTAGATCCCAAGTCAATGTCTAGCACAAATATAGGGTGATTAGTAGAGTTCTTCTCATCGCTAACAATGTAGGCGAGATGGGCTTCTCTGTACAACCTCCTGTGTTCCCCTCCAAAGACTGGAATGGTAGCATATTTGAGATCCATATGTAATGTTCCTCCAAGATTTTTAATCCAAGATATTGACAACAACATGCCAAACTTGGGGGGGACATCAGCTACCACAATATCCATGACCACACTCTTCATGGGCAGCTGAAACAAAGAAACCACCAGGTCTTTGATGACTCCCAGACACTGCACTCTCCTTGAATCGAAAGAGTATAAATCATGGTAAGTCTTTGTCACTTCCAGTCCAAATTCTTCCATTACTATTTTGGGCATAAGGTTATGGGAATCCCCTGAATCCATGAGGCAGTTATGCAACACTTTATCATGTATGTTCAGGGATGTGTAGAAAGGAGGAGATGAATCATCTCTATCTTCAACCATGGGACCTAGGACAACTACTGGTTTTTCATCTTGGAGATTTATGGAGTCCGAGGGAGGCTGGGGGGGCTCGGATTGTAGCAGCTTGGAGAGGGACCTTTTAAAGTCTTCATTTTTAACTAGTTCGGAAAGGGGCACAAGAATTCTAATCTTTTGAATCTCATGCTCAAAGCTAAAGGAGGAGAGAGACTTAGGAGCTTCCCTTACCTCAGAGACTGGTTCCTTGGCTGCTGGCGAAGCATTATGAGTTTTATTTTCTTTAGTAGTGTTTGCTGTAGCTTTAGTAGGCCTTTCTGCTATGAGGGGCTAATCCTAGCTACCAAAATTCCCTTCTTTCTTTTTTGACCTGAGATTATATCTATTAAGAGTGTTGCTGGCCCTTTCCCCTTTACTCAACTCGTTGATCTGAGTGTTGATAAGAGATTATTCATATGCAGATTGTGTCAAATGAGGGAAAGGGGAAGTGTCTTCAATGCAGTGGATCTCGGGGTCGAGTTCATCCACCTCCTCCCCTTCCTTGTGAGCAACTAGGCTATTCTGGAAAGGGGTCTGAATCCTCTGATCATCCCTATCCCTGCTTCTTTGTTCCTTTTGCAAGGTCTGTGGCATATTATTACCAGGCCTCCTGAAACCTCTGTTATCAGTATTCTAGGGGTTTCTAAATGTGGGATTCCCTTCTAACTCCCATTTCTCCATCCTAGCCAAAAGGTATTTTAGTACTTTAGTTAACTCATCCGTCTGAAGGGGAAGGGGGGAGGAATGGGATGGGGAGGCCTCTGTTCTTTTCCTGGGTACGTCTCTGTAAGCCTTATTCCTGAGTCAGTCAATGACCAATATGTTAGATTCTACTTCCACAGCTGCATCTTGCATGTGAGCCAGAGTAGTGGCTCTCCTTTCCCTGAGAAGGAGGTAGAAATCAGGATCAAAAGTGTTGGCATAAGTGATCTTTGCAGAGGCTTCTGAGGGTTTAATCTCAGCAGGGATTTTATTGTACATTTTATTGAATCTCTTGGAGAAGTCAGAGACAGACTCTCCTTCTTTTCTCTTCAAAGACCCAAACACTGTCATGTAATACATGACGTCTTTTTCATCTCCCCACTGCCTCAAAAAGGCATTATCCAAAGCTTCAATCCCATCAATAGATCTAGGAGGCAGGGCCTTAAACCATTTTCTAGCCTCACCTTGAAGAATATGGACAAAAATCCTCATCCATATGTCTGCATGCATGATAACATTATCATTTGTAAAACTGTAAAAGGCTTCTAGGTGTTCTTCTGTAGTATGTCCCCTTCGCCTGTAAACTTAGGTAGCTTCTTGAGATAACCATCTGCTGGGAGGGCATTGAGAGGCCGAGGTAACACAAGGGGAGCATACCTAGCAGCTATTATAGCCTCCATTCTGGTCATGGGGGGATTTGATCTTGCCATAGGAATATTAGGTGGAGGAGAACTCAGAGGAGAAGGAGCTCGAAAAGGGTATGCTAGGAATGAGCCTCTAAATGGAATGGGAAACAATAGGGGATTTAGGGAGAAGGATAACAGGCTTAAGTCAGTGGATGCTTCTCTTTGTGCAGAAGCAACAAAAGTAACAAGAGGAGGAGTGGAAAAGCTAGGAGTGGGGAAATCTTCCGTGGTCCTGGGTCTATGCCAAGGTACAACTTCAAGGGAGAGGGGAGGGACAAGGATTTCTCCCTCCAATCCTAGACCGGGGGGGGGGAAACTCAACAGGAACACTCCCAAAATTTAGGAAACGAGAAACTTAAGAAAACGTTCTGCTAAGAAACTGAGGAGGAGAAAATGGAGTTCTTACAGAAGGAGATGGCGGATTACCTAGTTTGACGACGAAAGATTCTCCTTCAGAGGCCTTTCCTTTTCTGAGAACCACCTCCAAATCAGTTTCAGGTGTAGCTAGAGGCAACTGTGGATGGGACTGCGTGTGCCTGCCTCTGAAAGCCACAGTTGACACGAAAAGTTTGCCACAGTGAAGTCATCACAATGGAGTCGCCAGGTGCACAGTAGCAATCTTCAAAGGCTCTGATACCTGATGCACCTTCAGAATCAGAGGCTCAATGTCGTTCAATATCAGGGAAAATTTTCAACTTTGTCCCCGGCAACAGCGCCAGAAATGTTGGCGTTGGAAGTCACTCCTGGATTGCAGCAGGAGCAGAGCCCGATGCCCATTAGTTTATGTCATGATTTGTTTATAAAAGAGGTGATCGAATGGAAGCTAACTCAAAACAACATTGTTCTAACTCCAAAACTAGGCCAGGTATGCATGGGCAGGTGAGGTCTTAATCAAACTTCAGACAGTGAGTTGTAGTAAGGGTGAGTAGGGGGAAGACTTGTATCAGAGAGATGCAAAGGTCTGTCGTAACATCAGGTTTCCAACAGACTGTAGGAGAAAGCATATAAATGCAATATCTTCTTACATTCAAATGCAGAAAACCAGAGAATGCAACAATGCAACAATAAATCCTTTATCATAACATAGTTGCAATAATCCACGCGAATCAGTCGATCACGAACTCTCTCAGTATGAGATGAAAAATCAGATGGAGTAAGAAAGACTGTCTGTCATAAAACAAGAAATCTCACATACAAATGCATAACCAGAGAGCTAGAATGTCTGTTAAAACTTTACAGTCGGGAGCTTCACTCTACCATCCATCATTTGAAAAATATCAAAAACTAAGTATATATACTCCTAAACATTTTCCCAACAGAGGCTTACTAGACTTTCGGGATGAGGAGTCTCTTCAATCAAATCTGGCCTGCACTCCTCTGTCATACTCCACCTTAATTCTGCATGGCTCGTGCCAGGGGGTAGCTGAACCCTTAAATGTTGAATTAACGTGCATAGGCTTCCCTAGTGAGTCAAGGACTCAGCATGGATTTTGTGGAAAGAACCAGTACAGAGGACCATCTCGGGCAGACTTTCAGTTGGGACATCCATACCTTGCAATTAATGAGTGAGGCGAGGTTTCAACCACCCTCTTTCTTCTTCATTCGTTCCAAGCAGGTGTTGGGATTTAGATCATGTCGAACCAACATCTGGAGAACATGGTGCACCCCTTCCGAAACTCAACTCGGTGCTTTTGGCCCCTTTCGTACAACCTTTTCTACTCCCTCAAGTGACCACGGGCTGTGACCCTACGCCTATCTTCAAAGGTGCTTTTATTGTTTCAGGGTTCATGGATAGGAAGGAGTAGATCCTTTCTCTTCAAAGTCGCGATGGGTGAAATGCCGGGAGGGCCTAACGGTCGCCACGCATCCCTCTCTAATTTGATGGTCCTGGACTAATTCGGTAATACTGTGGGCCCGGGTCCAAGACGTCTTTGATGCTTCGAGTCTCAGGGATATGAAAGAGCTACTCCTTGTGCTTCAAACTCATGATGGGTGAAAAGGCGAAGAACCTAATCGTGCACCACGTGTTCCTCCGGGATGAACGACTAAGATCACTCTCGGTGCTTTGGGACCCATATTGTCAAATGATAAACGTTAGCGCCCCTCCTCCAGGCCTGCTCCTTTGTGACTAGGCACCAAAACCATGGGCCTGACTCTGGGCACTTTCGGCGCTTCGGGGTTCGAGGTTTTGAGATGTGAAATGACAAGGAGTGCTTACCCCTCGAATCTCCCGAATGCCGACATGACACGGATGTGCGCCGCGTGTCCTTCAGATGAATGACAGAGGTAGAATTTGTTATTTAAAAGGGAGCTACCTTCATTCCTAGGCTCTCTTGACATGACCTGGCGCTAGGATCGTGGGCTCGGCTCCAAAGGTGCATTTGGCATTTTGTCGATTGGAAATTTCAGCTGCAATGAATGGGAGGTCCCTCGTCTCGCGAAACGCCGATCCCCGCAATGATGACTGGCTGCCACTTGCCCCAACTGGATCGGACGACCCAGATCTGTCTTGAAATATGGGTGCTACCTCTTGCGCTAAACCTAGGGAAACTTGGTAGCCCCAAAATCTCGGTGACCATCGATAATCTTTATAGATGGATCTCGACTGCTGACAACAAAACTTCACCCACTCGCTTGACTTGTAACCGGAAAAGATATTCTTCCACGCCGCGCTTGGGTGCTTCTCATGCAACCTGTAGACCTGGGTGCTGTTGTGCCCCAGACAAAAATTGTTGCTAACAGAAGGGTTGGACCTTTTTAACCAGTCTGGATACATGATATGCATGTGTGTAGAAGGAATCTTTACACTTTGCTACAATATTGTCGACCTACTTCTATTCAATAGAAGGTGCTTCGACCGAGGCTGTAGTGGTTGCAATATCCTTATGTTCACCTTTTGAACAAATTGTGAATAAGTTGAATTTTGTACTATGAGATACTACCTTGCAGCATTGTTTAGGTGAGAAAGTAGTTGGAACTACCTCTGGTATCGTGTAGAGATGACCTCCTAGAGTAACAATGAAACTACGGGGTCGATACTCATAGATAACATGGCCCTTCCACATATATGTCTGGCCTAAGACAACATCACAGACATCCAATGGGGAAACACCACATAATACCTCATCCTTGAAGGGATGGATGCCGTATGGCAATCGACACTGCTGGCTGACACAAATATCTCGTCCCTGGCGAAGCCACCCAATGTTGTATGGTTGTGGGTGTGGTGTTGTCGACAATCCCAACTGTTTGATGACCTCTACTAAGATGAGGTTATTTTGGCTTTTTCTATCAACAATAAAATGCAACAAAGTCCCATTCACCCACATATGTGAATGAAAAAGGCTCTCCCCCTCTTCAGGATCCGTGGGTTCTTTTGGTTGAATTGTTGTGGTCGTGACAATAGCAGTGGGGTCAACATCGATGATTTGTCTTCTATCAATATTTTCCGAATTAGATTCTGAATCAGGGTTCGACTCCTTGTCTTTGATCTCGACCACCAATGACTATTTTGAGCGACATTCATTGGTGTTGTGCCAGGGGATTTTATGGAAATCATACCATTTTTCAGTGTCCTTCTTTGTCTTTCTGTGATCCTTCTTTTCCTGTGGCTTGGACTGGTTTTCAGGAGACTATATGTTAGGTCCGTCTTTATCATAATTTTTTCGTTGTGGATTTGCAGACACAAACTCCCATTTGTTCTGGTGCTTAAACTTCTTCTCGATTTTAACAACATATCGATAAGAAACACCGAGTGATGAGATGTCCATAAAATCCATTTCAGTTTGGATGTATATGTGTAGAGCCCCACAGTATTTTAGAACCAAATGTCATTCGGAGTCTTTGATACCTAGAATGGTGTGCAAGGTATGGAAGGTATTGGTGAACTTCAGAACTGCTTAGACCTTCTCTTGATGCAATGTGGTCGACCTCATGTACTGGTCCTCATAGTTTCCAACAGGGTAATACTATTCCTTTACCGCATCCACAAAAAAATCCCAAGTGGGATGGCCCCCATATATTCCAGGCTCCTCTGTGGAAATTTTATCCTAGTAATTTTCCCACCAATTTTTGACATGGGGAATATTCTTAAGGAGTGTGAAGGTGATATTTTCCCCGTTAGAGAAATTATGAACAAAGAAATAACCTTCTAGCAGATTTAACCATTTTTCTAAGGCATCCACATCTATCTATCCTTCAAATATGGGAATATCAAAGTTAACTTCTACCTTGAAAGGCAAGGTACTTCCAAATTGGCTGCTTGATGAAGACGTGCCTGTTGTTATCAACAGGCATTGAAAGATGTGGGAAAAATTCTCCATCATTTCATCCCTCTGTCGCATAAGAGCTTGCTCAAGCAACATATTAATAGAATCATCTGCTCTATCGTTTTTATTTTCTTCCGCCATGGAGCATTTCGTGGACTTGTGAGAGCAATTTTATTCAAGATAGAAAATCTCGAGACCCAAATTGCTATACTCGGACCTCGTCGGGGACATGCACTGAAAAATGATCAAGAGCAGCCTGCTCTGATACCACTGATCTCGATTATTTTCGGCACGGAATGAGAGAGGAGATATAATAAAGCAATGTATCAAGATATATCAGATATACAATAATATAACATAAATTTATCTGATATGAAACCATAAACACAGAGATACAATAATACACATTTTTCTAATAATGAGAAAAAATGTACCAAGACTGTAAAAATGCAGATTGAAAAACTCGTTAGAATGGTGGCAGCTTATCTCTGAGAAGAGATGTGTTCGCTACTCGCATTCGTAAGAATATGATTTTACAATGAGGATCCAAAGGAATTTTTATCATAAAGAAAATCCAAAACCCTAACCTCGGAAGATGAAAAGGCAACAGTTTTGTGGACCCCATTTTGGGTAGTTTGGTGTATCAACTTCTTGGGGGAGTAATTTTGACATAAGATCTCCGTTTGGGGTGAAAAATAGCTCGTTGGAAAGGTCTCGTTAGGGAGATTCATTTATGGGGCTCAATAAGAGCCTTCTATTATCATTAAGAATCTCAATCTCAAAAAACATTCATTTAGGCCCTCAAAATGGCCCCAGAAGTTAAAAACTGATATAAATAGTAAATTACCAAAATTGCCAGAAAACTGTTTTGAGCGAGTTGGAAAAGATGGGTGGCCACCGATATCCACCTAGATCAATCCCCCCTCCTTAGGAAGCAATGATATCCATTGCATCGAGTACCTAGGGGAGAGGGAAAAGTTTTTTCTGAATTTGCATCTTGATGAGTTGCTTGCCTTGTTGGAGAGGTTGCATTGCTTAGCTTGTTGAAGGTTGTCATGAACCTGCGGCTGGAAGGTTTGGACATTTTTAACCATTTTGGCTACATGATATGCCTATGTGCAGAAGGAATATTTACACTTTGCTGCAATCTTATCGACTTGCTTTTGTTGGATATAAGGTGCTTGGGTCGAGGCTATAGTGGTTGCAGTATCCTTCTGTTCATCTTTTGAACAAATTGTGAAGAATATGAATTTTGTAGTATGAGATACTACCTTGCGGCATTGTTTAGGTGGGAGAGTAGTTGGAACTACCTCTGGTATCCTATAGAGATGACCTCCCAGAGTAACAATGACACTACGGGGTCGAGATCACTCATAGATAGCATGGCACTTCCACATATATGGATGGGGAAAGAGAACATCACAGACATCCAATGGGGAAACATCACATAATACCTCATCCTTGAAGGGATCGATGACGTATGATAATCGACAATGCTAGCTGACATGAAGATCTTGTCCTTAACGAAGCCACCCAATGTTGTATGGTTGTGGGTGTGGTGTTGTCGACAATCCTAACTGTTTGACGACCTCTGTTGAGATGAGGTTCTTCTGGTTTCTGCTATCAATAATAAAGTGTAGAGGGGTCCCCTTCACCCACATATGTGAATGAAAAAGGTGCTCCCCCTCTTTAGGATATGTGGGTTCTTCTGGTTGAATTGCTGCGGTCGCGACAATAGTAGTGGGGTCTGCATCGATGATCTGTCTTCTATCAATATTTTCTGAATCAGATTCCGAATTAGATTCTGAATCAGGGTTCGAATACTTTCCTTTGATCTCGGCCCCCAATGACTATTTTGAGTGACATTCATCGGTGTTGTGCCTGGGGATTTTGTGGAAATCACACCATTTTCTGGTGTCATTCTTTGTCTTTCTGTGACCCTTCTTTTCCCGTGGTTTGGACTAGTTTTCAAGAGACTGTTTGTTAGGTTCATATTTATCATACTTTGGTTGTTGTGGATTTGAAGACCCGAACTCCCATTTGATCTGGTGCTTAAACTTCTGCTCGATTTGAACAACATATCGATAAGCAACACCGAGTGATGAGATGTCCAGAAAATCCATTTCAGTTTGGATGTATATGTATAGAGCCCCACAATATTTCAGAACAAAATGTTGTTCACAGTATTTGATACCCATATTGGTGTGAAAGGTATGGAAGGTATTGGTGAACTATGAAACTACTTGGCCCCTCTCTTTCCACAGTGTGTTCCACCTCATGTACTGGTCCTCATAGTTTCCAACAGGGTAATACTGTTCCTTTACCACATCCAAAAAAAAATCCCAAGTGGGCTTGGACCCATATATTCCAGAATCCTTAGTGGAACTTTGCTCCCAGTAAGTTTCCCACCAATGTTTGACATGGGGAAGAGCCTTAAGGTGTGCGAAGGTGATCGTTTCCCTATCGAAGAAATTATGAACAAAGAAATAACCTTCTAGTAGATTTAACCATTTTTCTAAGGCATCCGCATCTATCTGTCCTTCAAATATGGGAATATAAAAATTAACTTGTACCTTGAAACACAAGGTACTTCCAAAGTGGCTGCTTGATGAAGCCACACTTTTTTTAATTAGTAGGCATTGAAGGATGTGGGAAAAATTCTCCATCATTTCATCCCTCTATCGCGTGAGAGCTTGCTCAATCAACAGATTAATAGAATTGTTTGCTCTATTGTTTTTCTTTTCTTCCACCATGGAGGGTTTCTTGGACATGAGAGAGTGATTGTATTCAAGAGAGACAAGTTCGAGACCCAACTTTCTATACTTGAACCTAGTCGGGGACATGCACTGAAAAACGATCAAGAGCAACCTGCTTTGATACCACTAATCTGGATTATTTTTGGCATGAAATGAGAGCAAAGATATAATAAAGCAACATACAGATATATATTGGATATACAATAATATAAAATACATGTATCATATATGCAACCATAAACACAAAGATATAGTAATACACAATTTTCTATTAATGAGCGAAAATGTACAAAGATTGTAAAAATACAGATTGAAAGACTCACTAGAATGGTGGCAACTTGTCTGTGAGAAGAGATGTGTTCGCTACTCGCATTTGCAAGAAGATGATTTTACAATGAGTCTCCAAAGGCCTTTTTTTCATAAATAAAATCCAAAACCCTAACCCCAGAAGATGAAAATACAAGAGTTTTTTTGACCCCGTTTTGGGTAGTTTGGTGTATCAACTTCCCGGGGGCGTAACTTTGGCATACGATCTCTATTTGGGGTGCATGATAGATCGTTGGAAAGGCATCATTGGAGAGATTCATTTTGGGGGCTCAATCAAAGCCTTTGGATATCATTGAGAAGATTGACCCCCAAAAAACTTCATTTAGGCCCTCAAAATGGCCCTGGAAGATAAAAACTGATAATAATAGTAAATTACCAAAATTGTCAGAAAACTATTTTGAGCCAGTTGGAAAAGGTGGGTGGCCACTGATATCCACATGGATCAATCCTCCCTCCTTTGGAAGCAATGGTATCCATTGCATTGAGTGCCCAGGGGAGAGGGAAAAGCGTTTGCGGAATCTGCATCTTGATGAGCTGCTTGCCTTGTTGGAGAGGTTGCACTGCTTAACTTGTTGAAGGTTGTCACGAACCTGTGGCTAGAAGGGTTAGACCTTTTTAACTAGTCTGGATACATGAGATGCCTGTGTGTATAAGGAATCTTTGCACTTTTCTTCAATCTTGTCGACCTGCTTCTATTGGATAGAAGGTTCTTGGTCTGAGGTTGTAGTGGTTGCAGTATCCTCCTGTTCACCTTTCGAACAGATTATGAAGAAGCTGAATTTTTTAGTATGAGATACTAACTTGCGACATTGTTTAGGTGGGACAATAGTTGGAACTACCTATGGTATCCTGTAGAGATGACCTCCCAGAGTAAAAATGACACTACGAGCTCGAGACTCATAGATGGCATGGCGCTTCCACATATATGGCTGGCCCAAGAGAACATCACAGACATCCAATGGGGAAACATCACATAATACCTCATCTTTGAAGGGATGGATGTCGTATGACAATCTACACTGCTGGCTGACACAAAGATCTCGTCCTTGGCGAAGCCACCCAATATTGTATGGTTACGAGTTTTTTGTTATCGACAATCCCAACTGTTTGATGACCTCTGCTGAGATGAGGTTCTTCTGGCTTCCGCTATCAACAATAAAATGCAGCGAGGTCCCCTTCACCCACATTTGTGAATGAAAATGGTGCTCACCCTCTTCAAGATCTGTGGGTTCTTCTAGTTGAATTGCTATGGTCATGACAATAGCAGTGGGGTATGCGTCGATGATTTGTCTTCTATCAATATTTTCTGAATAAGATTTTGAATCAGGTTTTGGCTCCTTTCCTTTGATCTCAACCACCAATGAATGTTTTGAGAGACATTCATCGGTGTTGTGCCAGGGGATTTTGTGGAAATGACACCATTTTCCAGTGTCCTTCTTTCTCTTTCTATGACCCTTCTTTTCCTGTGGGTTGGACTAGTTTTCAAGAGACTGTTTGTTAGGTTCGTCTTTATCATACCTTGGTTGTTGTGGATTTGCAGACTTGAACTCCCATTTTTTCTGGTGCTTAAACTTCTACTCGATTTTAACAACATATCGATAAGAAACACCGAGTGATGAGATGTACAAAAAATCCATTTCAGTTTGGATATATCTGTGTAGAGACCCATGGTATTTCATAACCAAATTTCATTCGAAGTCTTTGATACCCAACTTGGTGCGCAAGGTATGGAAGGTATTGGTGAACTCTAGAATTTCATGGCCCCTCTCTTTCTGGAGTGTGGTCCACCTCATGTATTGGTCCTCATATTTGCCAATAGGGTAATACTGTTCCTTTACCACAGCCACAAAAAAAATCTTGAGTGGAATCTCCCCATATATTCTAGACTCCTCTATGGAAATTTTCTCCCAGTAAGTTTCCCACCAATGTTTGACATGGGGAAGAGCCTTAAGGAGTGCGAAAGTGATATTTTCCATGTCGGATAAATTATGAACAAAGAAATAAACTTCTAGCAGATTTAACCATTTTTCTAAGGCATTCGCATCTATCTGTCCTTCAAATATGGGAATATCAAAATTAATTTGTACATTTAAAGGAGAGGTACTTCCAAAGTGGCTGCTTGATGAATACATGCCTATTTTTATAGGCAAGCATTGAAGGATGTGGGCAAAATTCTCCATCATTTCGTCCCTCTGTCGCGTGAGAGCTTTCTCAAGCAACAGATTAATAAAATCGTCTGCTCTGTTATTTTTATTTTCTTTTGCCATGAAGGGTTTCTTGGACGTGAGAGAGAGATTGTATTCAAGAAAGACAATCTTGAGACCCAACTTTCTATACTTGGACCTTGTCGGGGACATGCACTGAAAAACGATTAAGAGAAGCCTACTCTAATACCATTGATCTGGATTATTTTCGACACGAAATGAGAGAGAAGATATAATAAAGAAATGTATAGAGATATCTTGGATATCCAATAATATAACATAAATGTATCAGATATGCAACCATAAACACATATATATAGTAATACACAATTTTCTATTAATGAGCGAAAATGTACCAAGACTGTAAAAATACAGATTGAAAGACTCGCTATAATGGTGGAAACTTATCTCTGAGAAGAGATGTGTTCGCTAATCACATTCAAAAGAAGATGATTTTACAATGAGGCTCCAAATAATTTTTATCATAAAGAAAATCCAAAACCCTAACCCCGGAATATGAAAATCCAATAGTTTTGTGGACCCTGTTTTGGGTAGTTTGGTGTATCAACTTCTCGGGGGCGTAACTTTGGCATATGATCTCCGTTTGGGGCGCACGATAGATCGTTGGAAAGGTATCATCGAGGAGATTCATTTTGGAGGCTCAATCAAAGTCTTTGGCCATGAATGAGAATATTGATCCAAAAAACCTTCATTTAGGCCCTCAAAATGGCCCTGGAAGTTAAAAACTGCTAAAAATAGTAAATTACCAAAATTGCCAGAAAATTGTTTTGAGCCAGTTGGAAAAGGTGGGTGGACATCGATATCCACCTGGATTAGATATTGTGACTCAGTGAGAAGTAGACCTGTATGGAACTCAGTTCCATAGAAGCATAATATGTGGCAACATGGTCAACTTGTGGTGAAGCAGTGTGACTTTAGAAATTGATCGTACAATGGTTTGATCTCGATTCGAAGGAAACCTGTATCTTTTATACCAGAGTTGCGTAAAGTTGTCAGTGAACCTGGTGTGTCATGAGAAGTCCAAGCATATCAATATCAAATACCACTATGTCTGTGACATGGTACAGAAGGGAGCAATAAGACTCTAGTATATTTCCATCGACAAGTATGTAGGAGATGTGTTGACCAAGCCCCCTGTCCAGAGTCAAGTTCAAGTATTTCAGAGACAATCTTGGAGTGAACCAGAAATACTTGTCCAATAGTGAGAAGTGATTTTTTTTTCTAGTAGTGAGATGTGATCCCTAGTAGAGGGAAGTGATACGATCCCCAATAGAGGGAGGTGATGCAATCCCCAGTAGAGGGAGGTGTTGCAATCCCCAGTAGAGGGAAGTGATGAGCTACCCCAACATAGGTTGGTAACCCTAACACATGCTGGTACGCTACTCCAACACAAGTTGGTAACCCCAACGCAGGCTGGTACACTACCCCAATGCAGATTGATATCCCCAACGTAGGCTGGTATGCTACCCAGTTCAGGTTGGTAACCCTAACATAGGCTAGTACGCAACCCCAATGTAGGCTGGTACATTATCCCAGTGCAGGTTGGTAACTCCAACACAGGTTGGTATGCTACCCTAGTGCAGGTTGGTAACCCCAACACATGCTGGTACGATACCCCAACGTAGGTTGGTAACCCCAATGCAGGTTGGTACGCTACCCCAACGAAGGTTTGTAACCCCAACGCAGGCTGGTACGCTACCCCAACATAGGTTGGTATGCTACCCCATCATAGTTTGGTACTCGAACGTAGATTGGTATGTTACTCCAATACAAAACGCTGGTGAAAGTGAAAAAATTCTTATGATATATAGATACATGATTGACAACAAGACAATGACAAAGTATGCAGAAGTGTAGAAGCAGTGATGATGACCGTGATGAGAAGAATACCTTCCTTGCTAAGAGGGAGTGTTGAAGATTGAGTAGCTTCGGAAGATATCCTTATTGTATTTGACCAAGACAAACCCTAAATATTATTATTATATTATATTGTTTAATTAGGCCCTATTGTGCCTTTGTAAAAGTCGGCCCTATTGTGCCTTGACATGTAAAAATAAAAATAAAAGGGTAAAGTAACAAGTCAGATCGTACCTAATTTTAGGCTGGCCAAACCACTATTTATAAGGGAGGCCAGTGCCTCATTTTCACATTCAATCACTAGCTCTGTAGCTAAGAGGGAAAGTGTGCAAGTCTTGGAGGAGAAACTACTACAACTAGGTGTGACATCAACGAGGGTTTTTGGTCTATCTCTTGGATTCATCTTGGTCAAGTGGTACACTACTCCTTCCTAGTGAAGAAGTAGAGGAGGAACTTCTGCTTTGTTAGTTCTCTCTTGAGAGAGAAGCATTGTTCTTACTGGGTTTTCTTCCCCTAGGGGTTTTCCAGGATAATCTTTGTGTCTCTCTTGTTTCTGTGATTTCCTCTCTTTTAGTGATCTTATATATGAAGCTAATGTGCTAAATGATTGCAATAATAAAGAAAAACCGTAACTGCTAGTTGTATAAGTAAAATATCAATAGTTTCTTACAGGCCCAAGTGACAAGTCTTGAACCAAGGATGAAAACATAACTTGCAATAGAATTTTGATCATCAGGGTTGCCGACCCAATCTAAATTAGTGGAACTGACCAATAAAGGAGTCCCCACTGAACTGTAATGTATCCTAAACATATCGAAGTATCCTTTTATTTGATTTCCGATGTCTTTCATGAGGTGTTTGCATATACTGGGAAACAATACCAACAACAAAGGAAATATCACTACACTTATGATTCAAGTATAAGAGGATACCGACTAACTGATGTTACAAAGTGGCATCAACTTCAAGAGAAGTACAAGTGGCAACAAGTTTGACTCTATATTGGAAGGGAGAAGGGGCTGGTTTTGAGTCTTCCATGTGAAAGCGACGAAGAAGGTCACAAGCATACTTATACTGGGAAAGAAAAATCCCTTCCTTGGTTTGAAAACCTTGGAGGCCAAGGAAATAATGCAAATAGCCTAAGTCAATCATTTCAAATTTCTTCTTAAGGCTAGTTTTTACATGGTTTAAAATTTTTGGGTCACTACCAGTGAGGATAAGGTCATCAACATAAATAACAAGGATTATGAGATGACTTCCTACTTTCGTAGTATAGACATTGGGGTTAGAATGACATCTAGAAAAGATGGTATCAAGAAGAAACCTGTCCATTTTGGCATACCAAGATTGAGGAGCTTGCTTAAGACCATAAATAGATTTCTTAAGGCAACAAACAAGGTTGGAGTCATTCTGAACATAACTAGGAGGTTGTTCCATGTAGATTTATTCTTGCAAATCCCCATGAAATAAGATAGATTTAACATCTATCTAATGGACCTCCCATTTATGTGAGAAAACAAGGGATAAAACAAGGCATATGGAATTCATTTTGGCTATAGGGGAAAATCTTTCAATATAGTATATGCCTTCAACTTGAGAGAACCATTTTGCAACTTGTTAGCACTCGGTAAATTTCCTAGAGGTTGAAAAAGAGGAAATCTACGAAGGTAACCTTAACCAACCACTTTTAAAGCCGGGATCTAGCCCTTCCAGCTTTAGAGAGGGATCTCTCTATATGATTTAGCTTTGTTTGTTTTCGAATATTAGGCTAGTTAAAGGAATCGTTGATTTTGTAGTGAAAGGTTTTTTTAAAGTTGGTTGAGACAAATTACACATCCATTGGGCTATGGGGTCCGTGTTTAATCAATCATGAGAAATAACCAGAAACGCCAAAGAGGTTTTCCACAAGGCGAGGTAATACATTCACTAGATCCTTTAGTATTTTGAATGATGAATGGAAGAATAGATGAGGAAAATAACTTCAACTAACAAGCACTTAAGAATCTCTTAATTGAAGATATTTAGAAGATAAACATTTAAATCTCTAGAATCGGAAATAGGTTATCAGAGATAAATCCTGCAACATAACGCTATTCGTAAAGATTAGATTTAGAACACAAATTGGAATACGGAGAAAGAAAACATTAACTCAAAGAATCACATCACCAGTGAACATACGCAGGAATCCTGTAAAACACATCTTCTTTATTAATGGTGAGTCTCTTCAAAATTGATACAGCTTGACGACAATAGGGTGTGCAAATCAACAACCCTCAATACATTGAAAAATAAAGTATTTATAAGTCAAAATACAAACGTTCCTGTCATAACTGATCAGGACGTGTCTTTCCTATTTTTAGCATAACTGACTAAACTAATCAAAACTGTTTTGATGACTCGATGTAACTGTTTTCTGAACTTTGGGTAGGCCGTTGGCGAGGCGCCTTTGCAACCTCTTCTGACTAGACCGATGACTGGATCATGACAACACATATGCTAATCTAGCAGATCGCACAGCTCCTCCCATCTGATATGACCTGGCACTGTGATTTTAAGAAGCTGCCTGTACACTTCGTCCATATCCGTGTACTTAGCAAATGTGGGCTTGATAATGAATATGTGCTTGATTTCATGTTGGATATCAATATCCAACTGCAGGGCTTCTACGAATGCTTTTCCCATGATACTCCCTTGTACACCTACAAACTTGGAAACATATGCTTTAGCCAACTTCTTCTTATAATCAGGAAGTGTCATCAATTTATCATTGATGACCTTCATGCCAGGCAATCCCTTTCTTTGCAGAGTATCTATCTTGTGGAAAAACCTCTACACTCCTTGATCCATGACTTGGATTTTCTCCTCAAGCTGGAGCATGAGGCCTCTTTTGGTCAGAACTCTTTTCACCTCCAGTATAGTTTCTGTCCTGTCTTCGATCTTCAATTCTTCCAGTTCCTCCCTCRTCTTTGAATTTAGGAATCTTATGATTTCGTTAGCTTGAGCTGGCATGTCTCCCAGCTTGTTTTCTCCTTTCAAGCAACTCGTTCTKCTCAAACATTATTTGAAACATTGGCCATATCTCATTTATGGACTTGGAAATATCAGTCCATATCACCTCTTTGGCCTCAGCCAGAGTCTTACCTGCCACGGTCTGCTTTTGGAGCTGCTGTAACTCCTTCCTGATTTGTTCATTGACCTGCTTCTCTTTGGCTAGACCTATCTGGAAAGAGGTCTTTAACTCCTGGAGACTTTCCATTTCTTTCTTGAGTCTACTGATTTCAGACTCCTGCAAATTCATCCTTTCCATAGACTTAGCCAGGTCTATGGTGCCTTCTGGTGCCTGCACTGTTGTTGTGGACGGAACTGCTGTCACTGTCACTGTGCTTAATCTTGCAATGGGGATAGCGCTTAAGGGGATGGCCTCCACTGTCTGCACATGCTCTTTCTCCTTGCGTAGTCTCTCTATATCTGCCTCCATCTCCTTTAACTGTGCATTCTGCTCTAAGAGTAATCTCAGCATCTCATCCGTTTCGCCTTCCCTTTCAGCTATCTCCTTTGTCTGTGGGTCCTCTGTTGGAGGGAGCTTCAGCTGCTTCCTCAAAGAAGCGATGTTAGCATTCTTCTTTTTTATCATCTCCTCAGCTGCTTTGACATTCACAAGGTCATAACCAATCTTGAGGACCAACTCCTCCAAGGTTTTAATTTTGTTATCCTTCGCGAAGGATGATATTTTCTCCATCTTTAGTTGTGCTTGGGCATTGCTCAAAGCTATCCGATACCTTGAAGAAAAAGCTGTAGCATGGGCCAGAGTGTGGAAAACCATCTTCCCAATTTTCTTGTGTAGATCCATCTGATCTGCTGGGTGCACGTCCTTGGCCTGGAACTCGACAGTGACCCTTTTGTAATCGGATATTGTTTTGGGATCCGGCACTTGTGCATGGAGGTAGGCCATATGCATCCTCCCTTTTTCTGTATCGAATGCCGAAAGGAGCCTGTGTTGAGCTGTGGCTGACTGCTTTTGAAATTGGGCATAAGCGCTGCTGGTAAGGGTCTAGTTTTTCTTCTTGATCATGTCATATTTGTCAAAAATACCCAATTTGGGCCCGGTCTTACTTGTTGGAGTATCTAATGGAGAGCCTGTGGTTTTCAATACTTTGGCTATCTCCTGGTGTTGACTCGAGTCGAAAGGTAGAATTGTGGGCTTGACCCCGGTGGTGACCACTGTGGTGGTGGTGATCTCTTGGTCCACTGTCGTGCCTGTCGCTAGAACTGTCCTTGACTTTTTGGCATGTAAATTAAATTCCTCCGGAGACACCTCTGTTACTGGAGAAGATGATTCTTGCCGAGGCCTCTTTTCCTTGGGATTCTGAGGTGTGACAGTGGGAGGCACGCTTGTTGAGGCTACCTGCTTTTCCATCGCGACGACAGGTTCTACGTCCTCCAACGTATCAGGCTCCCACTCAGTTTGATTAGCATATCTTTCGATTTCGGGCCTGGGCTCATGTGCATATGGGGCGTTCTTATTCCTGACTCTCATCTCGAAAATGATTCCACAAGGATCATAACACCATGTGAAACTTGTGGGGAATTTCATTTCCCTCAATAGTTTGTCTGCTTTGTCACCCGCGCCTCTATTGTTGCAGATGAATGAACCTATCTTCCCTTTAATCCGCAGCTGTTGCTTCTTTTTGAGGGAGACAAAGTGCACATCATCAAAATTCATAATTTGTCTAATATATTCCAGTGCGAAAAATCTTACCGGCATATATCTTAGAAGCTTGTATGGTGCCAACTCGCACCCGTAGACCCGGATCTCAAAGTAATTCTGGAACAGATACCAGTCTCCTGTCTTCGCGTTTTTCGAGAGGTGTAGAAATCTCCGGACTTCATCATTCACTCGTGGCTCAGGCACACCACTCAGCATACCTACCACAGGGTGGTAGAACTGATCAATGAACGCTGTGAAATCGTATTCGACAGAATTGCGCTTTAGAAGAGACGTCCATGCTGTGACCGGTTGTGGCCTCCCGTCAGCGTCCATCTTTTGCATGGAGAAGCTGAATCTGTCTGCTTGGAAGTAGACGAACATGTAAGCTAGGATGGACGAGTACCTGAACATGCCTTTGGTGGGGAATTTCACCAGTTGTTCATGGATGTTATGGGCCAAGAAGGTGCTGTAATCGAATTGAGTGGTGGGTTGTTCATCATTTGAAAAGATAGATAGAAAACCCAGGATGGGTTCGTCTACCCATTGATCGGAATAGTACCCGAGCAGGGC
>ML777831.1:409586-423486 GCA_009831015.1 Picea engelmannii | reverse complement strand
TAATGTACAACGGGCCACTTGGGGTGAGGTGGCAGGTGATGGTGACCGAAGTATACGGACGACTGACGTGGAGGCTTGTGATTGGGGGTAGAAGTCACCAAGGGGGGTTGTTCATGAGTGAAGGGTGTTATGGTGCTGACACCGTGGACTGACAATAGTAACGGGATGGGACTTCGACCTAGGGGCAGGTGGGACAAGTGGGCTCAGTGGAGGGAATATTCATTCCAGACCCCCCCCTTTAATTAAAAACAGAACACCAAGGGGGGTCCGGAATCAGTCTTGAACCATTGATCTGCACGCTTATCTGATGGCCGTCCATATTTGTGCACTTTTTAATATCAATTCCGGACCCCCCCCCCTCCATTAAAAGAAGAACGGAGGGGGGGGGTCCGGAATCCAATGTGGACCATCGATTTGAGCGCTGGATTAAGGGCCGTTCAGATCTGCGCCTGCTTTATGACTAATTCTGGACCCCCCCCCTCCATTAAAGGTAGAACGGGCGGGGGGGGGGTCCGGAATCCAATATGAGCCGTGGATTCACGCGCCCCTTTCAGGACCGTCTAGATCTGCGCATACATTACCATAGATTTCAGACCCCCCCCCCTTTGGTTAAAAGCAGAACACTAAGGGGGGTCCGGAATCAAATGTGAGCCATTGATCTAAGCGCCATGATCTGAGCCTTTGAAAAGTGAATGAGACATAGGTAGGGGGCAGAAAATGGCATATGTAGGAAAACTTAGGATAAGGACATTTACATGGGTTTTCCCGGGATATTTCTCATATACACCACCAAGGGGACATCATTTCAATTGCAATTAGGCATTGGAGTCATAGGGTAACATCTTTATTGATCTGGCATTGTTTAGGCAAGGCAGGTGAGGCAATTAAGCTACATCCTAACCTACTGTCATAAGGCACTCAACCCAGATTACACAGTTGGGTTAAAAATTTATTCTTTCTAGGGGCTATCCGATCAAGATTAGATGGTCTGATCAGATGTATTCACTAATTCTAACCTAGGAGCTATATGATCAGGATTAGATGGTCTGATTAGATGTATTCACTAACCTATCAACATTGAAAATTTAAAATCACTTGGTCATGTTTGAACGGTATGACCAAGTGGCTATTATTGCATGGGGCTTTTGTTTCCATTCTTTTATGCCCTCTTTTCTTTTCTTTTTCTTTTTCTTTCTTTTTCTTTCTTTTTTCTTTTTCTTTCTTTTTCTTTTTCTTTCCACAAATTATTTGAAGAAATGAAATATCATTTGTCAACAAGATCACCAGATAGAATAAATCCAAGTCATAAGTTGATTCCCATAATTTATGGGGTGATAACACAACTAACCGAGTCTTTTGTCTTTAAACACATTCATTTGATGCATACTTAGTTCTATACTATTAAGAACCAAATATCAAAATAGCATTAAAAAAACCTCAGAATAAGTACTCAATGCCTTGAAAAGAGAGAATTTCAGATAATAATCCTCTTCAAGGGGGCAACCTCCTTATACACCACATAAATTTACAAATACAAGATGATTCCAAATGAAAAGGTCTCCTTGGTATATATAGGAGACTACGAGGTACAATTACAACTAATGGACCTGTTATCGCACAATCTTTACTTGACCAAATCCTAAGGCAAGTGGATACAAGATCGGCGTAACAGGGGGTGACCTATCACTGTCACCTTAATAGGAAATCCCTTTCTTTTTAGGAGTATATCAAAGTTACCCCAGAGGAGACATCCCCAGTGACCTAAAGGGATGATAAGACTAAGGAAATGATGCAAGAAATCCCCCTCTCACTAGTCACTCAAGTCAAAAAAGGTCCTCAAGGTCTTCAAGGGATGAAGCAATGACAAAATGGAGTCATGTACCTGCCCATAACAAGACAACAAAGAAAATATGGTAGCTTTCAAGTGAAAAAATATGACGTTAGTTCTTCTTAAGACCATGAATCTTCAAAAATAATCTAGCTGATATAAATTTGCAGCAATGTAACAATTTCCAACAACAATGAGTATTTTGTAACAACCATAAGAATTATGCCTTGAAAATGATTGAAAAAGATAAAAATAAGTAACTTTAACTATGCAGAATGATAATAAATTGTCACAAGCAAGTTTGGCAATGTCTAGATAGCATTTAATGTCACCTTTGCAAAGAATTTGCTGCAGTTAGATGGCTATAGCAATCTTTTGTAACAACAACAAATTCTAGTGCTCAAAATTACAAGGAAACACCATGTAAACTTAACATTTATCTAGTAGATTGATGAGCAATTGTTACAAGCAATTTCTGGGTGAGCTAGGAGCAAATTATGTAGGTGAATGCAACAAATTAGCATGCATTAGTAGGATTGTAACAATGATTTGCAACAACAACAAGTTAGCTAAGGAATTAATCCAGTTTGGGGTTAGTAAGAGTTAGTACAAGCTTCAAGGAGGAAATTTTGAGTGTTTGATCAATCCTTCAATAAGAGAGAGGATAGAACTAGTGCCTTCTAGTGCTTATGGAGTCAAGTGGACGAATTCTTCTAAGGCTGAAAATCAATTTTGATAGTGCACAAAAGTACAAGAGGAATGCATAGGAGAGGTAGTAACTTAAGTACCTCTATGCATATTCCTCAAGAAAACAAGATACTAGGGTGTAGGCAATTCTAGGCCCTAACACCTTGCTCTCCTTAGCCTTCTTATGGGATAAGAACTTAGGCAATGATAACTAGGTCAAAACCTTAGAGTGCTAGGAAACTAGGGCTCCAGGGTTTCACTAGTTACTAGATCAATTCAATGAAAAGCTTGACAAATAGAAAGTAAGAAAGTAGCAATTTAAGTTCCTTACTTCAAGCATTAAGCATATCATGAAATTTCATAATCTTGTATGAGAAAATAAAACCATACATAAACCATTCAAGAGATGAAAAAAATGCATATTTGACCTACTTTCACCAAGAATAATCATAAAATACCATGCAAGATCACCATAAAAGATTCCAAGATTGATCCAACTTGAAAAAAATCAGCCGTATACAAAAGTGTGCCTCACAATTTCAGCCAATAGCCCTTCTAGTGCGTAAATTTCAGACCTCTCCTCTTGTGTGAGGAGTTGTGTTGTAAAAATGAGTGTACTTTATGTTTATTCATACATAATTTTGACCTTTAATTAATTTTCTGGTCAAAATAAGGTAGACCTAGCCAAATTACATCAAACTACAGTTTTTTCATAAATAAAAATAATTAACCCTTGAAATCATCTCCAAGGGTGACGCCATGCCATTCTAGGGTGACGTTAAGCCCCTAAAGTGGAACGTTGGGCTCTAGAAATAGAACGTTTGGCCTCCAAAGGCCCTAGATGATGCCCACACATGCCAACTAGCTCAGAACTGCCCTCAACATGCAAAACGTAGCTCTGGATGATGTTCAGGGTCATAATGGTGAGGTCATGGGATCTCAAAGGTCAACGTCCAAGTGGAAGAGAAAGATCCCCCTGGGTCTAGGTCTGCTAGATTTTCTCCAAGGGAAACATCCTTCTTTCTTCTTGGTGCAAGTTTTTGATGTCTTCTTGCCCCTGACTAGGGTTACAACATCCATCTGTGGGATTTCAGCCCCATGGAGGTCCAAGCTAATCATTCCCCCTCGTGTAACTATCCACCGAGAAAAGTCCTGCAACAACAACAAGTACACCCTCCAAGGGTTCATAAGTCACAGGGATCATAACATGTAAATCACATCGAATAATTAAATTACCCAAACATGCGCATCAAAAACCCCTTTACCCAGTCAAATGCTCAAAGATGTTATGAAATTTAACAAGTCAGGTTTGGAGAAGGTCTCAGGGTGTCCTATTGGGCTAATCCTCCTTAAGTTTGGGGTGTTTCTAGGTTAGAACCAATCTAGGTCATGTAGGTGTGTGAGGTGGCACAAGGTAAGTGTTTGGGCAAGGGGTGCAATGATAACATGGAAATGTAGATCTTACTTGTGGGTGCCTTTGTAGAGGGTGAGATGCACCTTGTCATAGATGCCATTTTTTTCCTATCCCATTCAATGCATTTTATTCTTAGCTTCATTGATTTTGATCCTTTTATTTTATGCTTCAAGGTAAGAGTTGAGGGACACTATCCTGGCTTGGTGACCAAAGGTGACAATGTTATCCACAATCATTTCATGGAGATGAGAAAGATGGTTTGTGATGATACCCCCTTTCTCTTGGCTATGCCACTAAGAGCCACTACCGTAGTTTGGTGACTAGATAGATGGTAGTGTCATACCGCTACATGCCCATGGTCATAATAGGCTATCTCATGATGAGACCTCCCATCCACCAACTAATGCCTTGAGTGTTTATTTATCTTAGGGGCTCCCTTTTCTTACTGAGAAGATTTTTACTGCTTTCTCGAGAATCCCCAGGTGAAGCATCTCAAAGGTTTCATTTAGGATTTTAACTCTTGCCAGATATTTTTACCCTCTAGACCTTTAGCCTCTTTTTCCCATAAGGCAAGGTACAACCCTTCCTAGTGTGGAAAATCCCAATGCTTGAACAAAGGTAGGGGGGAAATGAGAGGAATAAAGATGGAAAGTGGTAAGTATGGAGGGAATGGACGATGACCTTTCATAGACCCACCAAATGGAAACCCATCCTAAAGGGAGATCAACTTACTAGGGAATCATGTCACCCTTCCAAGTATGAACAAGTTAAAGAGCATAATTTCCAAGAAAACGTTATCAAATGAAGGAGAATTCAATGCAACATATTCAAGTGCTTCAATAATCATAGTGACACATACCATGCTAAACATACTCATTACCTCATGGAGCAAGATTTACTTCTACTTTAGGACCAGGCTGGTGGGATGGATACTGGTGCTGTTGATAAATGGGCTGCACTATAGAAAATAGGGGCCCTTCAGAGCCATGCTCAAGTCATCTAGATCTTGGTACTCCATGTCTAGGACCTGTGGGCCTCGAGATGTGATCTCTTTAATTATCCCTAGAGTAGGGGATAACATCTAGCTCCAACTCGAGGACATGTGCTCACCATAGAGCACATGAGAACCTCAACATCTCTCGTATGACCTGTGCCTGCTAGATCTCAAAAAAATTGTATTAGTAATCCTTAGGGTGGTGATATCACCCCTTGTTCATATATGATAATAAAAGAACACTCTAATCTAACATATGATCATGAGCATGCATACATACAAGTGAGACAAAATAATATGTAAAATGTAACTACAACTATGCTAACATGATATGCAGATGGTATATACAATGGATGCAAATTCCTACCTACCTCTACTTACCTGTTGGTTGAATGCTAGGTCTAGTCAAATAACCAGTGAAACCATCCTAGAAATATCTCATAATACCTGCCTCTATGCTTCATCATAAACCAAAACAATTACAAGTCAAGCACACAAATAACATGAGTTATAACATGTATCACAACATCGGAAATCGTAAAGTCTAGCTCATGGAGGCAGGAGGGAGGGACAAAATTATGCCATGTCACACTTCTAGGAAAGTGCTCAATCCATCTCAGAAAGGGATTGTGAAAAATTTAAGGCTCAAAATACTGACTCAAAGAGTCTGAAGGCTAGCTACCTTGGACGTCATCACATCTTGAGGTCTGGGAAAGGACTAGTAAGAAACTAGAGGATAACTTACAATTTCTTAAGGGAAGGCTGAAAGACCGAGACAACAAACTTCTTGTTAAGGTATTCAACCTACCCTTGGATTATAAAACAAGGCTTTTCTCTAGAGAAAACTCAAGATAAGGGACATTTTTCCCAACTACACACTTATGACATAACGAGGTAAAGTAGTCGAAGGGGTTGGACAACCTTGTCATAAGTATCCTTATTTAGGCAAGAAATGTCCTCACCTTTATCAAAATTTGAGCACAACGATGATTGATAATCTACTTCATAGAATAAATCCAAATGCTCATAGGAATACTCATCAAATTCCTTAAGGTATGGCTGAAAATCATCATGAGAACATTGCACTGGGTCATCCTTGGGTGCTTGGAAATTTTTTGTAATTATCACATCATCTTGTTGACAAACATCAAAATTATTAGGAACATCATATAATTGTTGTAAAGGCAACATTCGAAGATATCCTTCCATATCATAAATGGGATCCTCATTAGAATCAGTCACATCCCACTTATGTCTTCCAACAAGTATGAACTCATCAATATTATCAACCATGTCACTACCTTTATCATAACATGAAGGATTTAATGCATCCAAGGGATTCTCTAGTACTTCTTCACTTTCCAAATCATAAAATAAAGCATCATAAAATTTTTAAAGGGAAATAACTTACTGTATTCACTTCTTGCTGTGAAGGAGCATCAATGGATTGGATGACTTCATCAAATGGAAGAGGGTCAAGTACATCATCCCCAAAACTCATCTCTTTAATCATGTCTTCATTAGAAAATGAAGGACCTAGCACTACCAAGGGTTCCTTTACTTATTCACCTTCTGAATCATAGAATAAAGTGTCATCAAAAAACTGGAAAGGAAAATGACTCACCTCATTCTCTTCATCTTTTGCAGGAGAGATAAGATCTTGGAAAGCTTCATCGGATGGAGGAGCGGATACTAAATGCTTCATCCTCATAATTCACTTCTTTAGTTAAATCTTTACTACATTCTATTGAATCATGGGAAAAATCTTGTTCCTCTTCAAGGGGTTGACAAATTTCTTCATAAATCTCTCCTTCTATATCAGAGGGTTCTTGGTATTGAGTATGGTACACATCCCTGAGATCTTCCACAATCTCAATGGTGAATCATTCGTCCTCTAGGGATACTGTGAGATTTTGAAGGGCATCTTCATATGTATGGTAACGCATCCGCACTCCTTGGAGCACGCCTACTCTCACAGGATCTTCTTTCCTTCACACCCCGAAGAACTCAAAGGTTCTTCCGTTTCCCCAAATCAGGAAATTTACCCACAGATCTCTTCACGCGGTCCCCCTCCTCCTTAACCTATCGAGGAATCGGAACTCATGGCTTCGCGAGTTCAAAGGTTGAGTGCTGGGTTCTCGAATCCCTGAGACCCGAGATATCAATCAACACTGACTCCTCTTTCTTCTATCGGGACTCCGCTCTATCGCGATTTCTCTCCTCGCGATACCAAACACGCGGTCTTCCAAACCCCGATGTCCGAGACGCCGAAACTCTGATTTCTCTACCTCGTGACTTCGCTACTTGCGGGGTTAATTAACTTTTACTTCAATTCCCGAGACCTGAGGGCCGATACCCGTGATCTTGCCCCTTGCGACTTCACCACTCGCGAGATCAAATATCCAACTCTCCGGATCCCGAGTCCCGAGATGCCGAGACTCCGATGAGCTCATGGCTTTGACTATCCAACGGTCTCGTCTCCCCGTCAGAACTTTAGACCTCGCGGGTTCGCGAATCCTGACGTCCAATTCTCAGAACTTCCCGCGACAAGATCCCGATGACTTATGCCACCTGTCCTCCACTCGCCCGCTTCGCTAGGGCCCACACTGTCTTCTACTGTCAAGATATCGCTTGTTGCAATATCGCGATTCTCGTGACCAAATCCTCGACTCTTTTCTCGCAAAACCCCGATAGGCGATCTCACGATGGATCCAATGATCCAAATGGACTTGGATCAACGAATCTGCTCTTCTGAACTTCTAGCCTCTCTACACTGGTGTTGCAACTTTCTCGCACCTCTGGGAGATCTAACGATCCATCGAGACTCGCGGATCCTCCATGACGACTCTCGACCGTCTATCCTTTTTGATGAAATCAATGAATTCATTGAGTGTTCCTCTACGGGACTCGTCCCCTCTGCGCACAAAATTGCGACATTCCTCACCAACCTACGCGCACAACTTCTCTATGTTGTCCTTCAATGAATTTGAAGACCTATCCCTCCTGAAATTTTCTCACAACTTTCGAGTCCCTTTAGGGAACTCTTGCATGCACCCTTGCGGCAAATTTTCAACAATGCCTAAGTGTTGAAGCTTGAATCTGAGCACACCTGCGACAACAGTCTTAACTCCCCCTTTACTCAGAATCGCAACTCTGAGACTTCATCTAGCCTGCGCATGCCTTTCACAGCTCCGATGTCAAATCTATACTTCTGGGAACTTAGAACAAAAGTTATCTCTATCTGAAGCCTCCTGTCAACGCACTCCTTGCGGACGATTCGACTGCACTCCTTGCAGGAAATTCTCTGGTTCAAGATAGAGAAACAATTGAAACTAATTCCTTGTTCCCTCCAGACTTCAATTGCACCATGAAATCACATATGTAGCATATAAAGGCAAACGTATGACAATAAACAAACATTCAAGAGCATAACATCATTTCACAGAGAAACAACACAAACCCATGAATTTGAATCAAGCTTTCTTCTATTAATTCAAATGTATATACATGGGTGTTCTTCACATGGCTCTCTTCTTGCTCTTCTTCTTGAATGAATAATAATACACAATGATACAATGAGGGTGTCTATATCCGTTTTCCCCTCCTGCGTTCCAAAACTGTCTAATCTAGAATTAAATTCCTAGCTACTTGCATTAACTTGATTAATTGCCTCCTATCTACTAAGGACAAGAGTGTGTCGCTCAAGGTCCAATACAATATATAAAAGGCACTCCTTCATAAATGATTCATTGGAGATTTGCACAACAGTTTCCAAGGCATTTCAAAATTTATGCTGGCTTGCCCAATGGTTTTCCTGCTTCTGTGCTGGCTCGCTTGATGAGTCAGTGATGCTCTTGCATCATACTCCTCGGCTTGAAAACTTTCATGGGATCTTGTCCATGATCTCTTGCACGGTATGTCCATGCTTTTGTATCACTGCTTCCGTCTCCCAACTAGCATCTTCAACTGGATGGTTCTTCCACTTGACCAAATACTCGTAGTATTCTTTCCTTTGGGTCTTCTTACCCACTCTCTTGTCCAATATGTATTCCATTTGCGACTTCTATGCTACTGGCAATTGCTTCACCCACTGGATCACTAGCTCCTCAGTTCCAGTCTCTACTTCTTCGGCCTTGTATGGGTATAGATCTACAATGTTAAATATTGGAGATATATCGATGCCATCTGGCAACTCAATCTCATAAGCGTTTTCTCCGAATTTCTTCAGGACCCTGCATGGCCCAATTTTCTTCATTTTTAATTTTTTGTATGTTCCTCTCGTGAACCTTTCCTTCCTCAGATGTGCCAGAACTAGATCACCAACTTCGAACTGAAGTTGTCTCCTATGCTGATCTACTCTGCGCTTATACTCCTGGCTTGATTTCAGCAACCGCTCCTTCACTTTGTTGTGAAGTTCTTTCATTGTCTCAGAAAATTCTTCTGTACTAGCCCTGCTAGTAGCAGTCGGATCTAAATCCCTTAATTCAGAAACTCCTCTCGGCTACGTGCCATATATAGTCTAAAATGGGATTTTTCCTGTGCTCATGTTCACTGAGTCATTATAATCAAACTCTGCCTGGGGTAATATTTTATCCCAACTGCTGTGGTGCTCTGCCACCAGGCTCCTCAACAAGTCTCCTAGACTTCTATTTACCACCTCTGTTTGCCCATCCATTTGAGGATGATAGGCAGAACTAAATGCCAAGTTTGTGGTTTGACAAACTCGATAAACCTATTGATGAGGTCTACAAAAGATGATATACCCCTATATTTGCAACAACCCTTAAACCAATCTTTCAAAAATGATGGCAGAGAAAGTATGAACAATTTTACCAGAACATCCTCCACTTCCAATTCTATCTCACTTATATACTTCAAGAATTCTACAATGTGAGTAATTGGGAGGCCTCAAAATATTGGATATATTTTTAACCATTTTACAACAAAGTAATGCGGGTATCCTTGAAATTTTTTGAAATGAATAGTTGGATACATTTGTTCCCAAGGCGCCATGATCCCATAACTTGGAAATATCACAAAATTGAGAGTAAGGTGGAATCTTGGAAAAGGTTAGTGGAGTCTCTAGATATCCTCTTAATGATTATCAAAGGAATGAGGGAATCACCCTCAATGGAGTCGCCAGGTAATTTTTGTGAAAATAAGGCTTTGTATAAAGGCTTACCGAAAAAGTGTTGTTGAGGAATATTGACTCAGTGTTTCCCAACAACGACGCCAAAATGTTATCGCACAATATGTACTTTCCCAAATCCCAAGGTAAGTGGATACAATATCAACGTAACAGGGAGTGACCTATCACTGTCACATTAATAGGAAACCCCTTTCTATTTAGGAGTATATCAAAGTTAACCCAGGGGAGATGTCCCTAGTGACCTAAAGGGATGATAAGACTAAGGAAATGATGCAATAAACCCCCCTCTCACTGGTCACTCAAGTCAAAAAAGGACCTCAAGGTCTTCAAGGGATGAAGCAACGATAAGATGGAGTGTATCTACCCATAACAAGTCAACAAAGAAAATATGGCAGATTTCAAGTACAAAAATATGATGTTAGTGATTCTTAAGACCATGAACCTTCAAAAATAATCTAGTTGATATAAATTTGCAAAAATGTAACAATTTACAACAACAATGAGTATTTTGTAATGACCACAAGAATTATGCCTTGAAAATGCTTGAAAAAGACAAAAATAAGTAGCTTTAACTATGCAGAATGATAATAAATTGTCACAAACAAGTTTGGCAATGTCTAGCTAGCATTTAATGTCACCTTTGCAAAGAATTTTATGTAGTTAGATGGATATAACAATCTTTTGTAACAACAACAAATTCTAGTGCTCAAAATTGCAAGGAAACACCATGTAAACTTAGCATTTATCTAGTAGATTGATGGGCAATTGTCACAAGCAATTTATGGGTGAGCTAGGAGAAAATAATGTAGCTGAATGCAAAAAATTAGCATGAATTAGTATGGTTGTAGAAATGATTTGCAAAAATAACAAATTAGATAAGGAATTAATCCAGTTTGGGGTTAGTAAGAGTTAGTACAAGCTTCAAGGAGGAAAGTTTGAGTGTTTGATCAATCCTTCAATAAGAGAGAGGCTAGAACTAGTGCCTTCTAGGGCTTATGGAGTCAAGTGGATAGCTTCTTCTAAGGCTGCAAATCAATTTTAATAGTGCACAAAAGTCCAAGAGGAATGCATAGAAGAAGTAGTAACTTAAGTCCCCCTATGCATATTCCTCAAGAAAACAAGATACTAGGGTGTAGGAAATTCTAGGCCCTAGCACCTTGCCCTCCTTAGGCTTCTTCTGGGATAACAACTTAGGAAAAGATAACTAGGTCAAGACCTTAGAGTGCTAGGAAACTAGGGATCTAGGGTTTCACTAGTTACTAGATCAATTCAATGAAAAGCTTGGCAAATAGAAAGTAAGAAAGTAGCAATTTAAGTTCCTTACTTCAAGCATTAAGCATATCATGCAATTTCATAATATTGTATGAGCAAATAAAACCATACATAAACCATTCAATAGATGAGAAAAAATGCAGATTTTACCTACTTGCACCAAGAATAATCATGAAATACCACACAAGATCACCATAAAATCTTCCAAGATTGATTCAACTTGCAAAAAATTAGCCTTATACAAGAGTGCACCTCACAATTTCAGCCAATAACCCTTCTAGGGTGAAAATTTCAGACCTCTCCTCTTGTGTGAGAAGTTGTGCTATAAAAATGAGAGTACTTTATGTTTATTCATACAAAATTTTGACCTTTAATTAATTTTTTGGTCAAAATAAGGCCGACCTGGCCAAATTACATCAAAATCCAGTTTTTACATAAGTTAAAATAATTAACCCTTGAAATCATCTCCAAGGGTGACATCATGCCCTTCTAGGGTGACGTTGATCCCCTAAAGTCGAACATTGGGCTGCAAAAGCATAACATTTGGCCTCCAAAGGCCCTGGATGATGCCCACATGTGCCAACTAGCTCACAACTTCCCTCAATACGAAAACCCTAGCTTTGGATGATGTCCAGGGTCATAATGTTGACGTCATGGGCTCTCAAAGGTCAATGTCCAAGTGGAAGAGAAAGATCCCCCTAGATTTAGGTGCAAGTTTCTGATGTCTTCTTTCCCCTAGATGGGGTTACATCATCCATCTGTGGGCTTTCAGCCCCATGTAGGTCCAAGATAATCATTCCCCCACGTGTACTTGTCCATTGGGAAAAGTCTTGCAACAACAACAAGTACGCCTTCCAGGGGTTCATAAGTCATAGGGATTGTAACATGTAAATCACATCTAATAATTAAATTGCCCAAACATGTGCATCAAACCCCCATTTACCCAGACAAATGCTCAAAGACATTATGCAATTTAACAAGTTAGGTTTGTAGAAGGTCTCATGGTGTCCTATTGGGCTAATCCTCCTTAAGTTTGGGGTGTTTCCAGGTGAGAACCAATCTAGGCCATGCATGTGTGTGAGGTGGCATGGGGTAAGTGTTTGGGCATGGGGTGCAATGATAACAAATAAATGTAGATCTTAATTGTTGGTTCCTTTGTAGAGGGAGAGCTGCACCTTGTCATAGATGCCATTTTTTCCTAGCCCATTCAATGCCTTTTATTCTTAGCTTCATTTCTTTTGATCCTTTTATTTTATGTTTCAAGGGAAGAGTTGAGAGACACTATCTTGGCTTGGTGACCATAGGTGACAATGCTATCCACAAGCATTTCATGGAGATGAGAAGGCTGGCTCGTTATGAGACCCCCTTTCTCTTGGCTATGCCACCAAGAGCCACTACCCTAGTTTGGTGACCAGATAGATGGTAGTGTCATACTGCTACATGCCCATGGTCATAATAGGCCGGCTCATGATGAGACCTCCCATGCACCAACTAATACCTTGTGTGTTTATTTATCTTAGGGGTTCCCTTTTCTTACTGAGAATATTTTTACTTCTTTCTAGGGAATCCCTGGGCGAAGCATCTCAAAGGTTTCATTTTGGCTTTTAACTCTTGCCAGCTACTTTTACCTTTTGGGCCTTTAGCCCCTTTTTCCCACAAGGAAAGGTACAACCCTTCCTCGTGTGGAAAATCCAAATGCCCAAACAAAGGTAGGGGGGAATGAGAGGAATAAAGATGGAAAGTGGTAAGTATGGAGGGAATGGACGATGAACTTTCATAGACCCACCCAGTGGCAACCCATCCTAAAGGGAGATCAACTTACTAGGGAATCATGTCACCCTTCCAGGTATGAACAAGTTAAAGAGCATAATTTTCAAGAAAACATTATGAAATGAAGGAGAATTCAATGTAGCATATTCAAGTGCTTCAATAATCAAAGTGAGACATACCATGATACCCGGACTCATTACCTCATGGAGCAAGAATTACTGCTACTTCAGGACTAGGATGGTGGGATGGATAGTGCTGCTGGTGATAAATGGGATGCACTGAAGAAAAGAGGGGCCCTCTGGGGCCATGCTCAATTCATCAGGATCTTGGTACTCCATGTATAAGACCTGTGGGCCTCAAGACTATTGATTAATTGGGTTGGTTGTCATTGATGTCAACCCTTGAAAAAATTCCGATAGCACAAAGGTTTGGGTAATGGCCCCAAGTTTGTTTGATGTATAATGGTATGATTTTTGATATATTTGTAGGTAATACTATTCTATATGGATAGTACATGTCATGCCAATTATGGTAGTATGTGGAACGTCACATAACTCCTCATGGTTTGAGAGTTATGGCCTTACGAAGTTGGAGGACCCTCATTTGTTGGCTTGAAGCCCCGAAAGGTCAAAGAAGTCAAAGTGCTTGCAAAGAAGAAATTATTTAAATAATAAAGTGAAGTGACAAAGTCAAAGAGGATTATTTAAATAATAAAGTGAAGTGACAAAGTCAAATATGATTATTTAAATAATAAAGTGAAGTGACAAAGTCAAGGAGGATTATTTA
>ML777831.1:359931-409536 GCA_009831015.1 Picea engelmannii | reverse complement strand
TGGACATAGGTGACTATGTGGACAAAGTGGCTATGTGGACAAAGTGGTCTAGAAGATGCTTCTAAGGAAGCTACATGAAAGTATAAATAAGAGGCAAGGCTCTCTCATTTCAATCACACTTGAGCATATTGAATATCTAGAGGTGACTGAGGTAACCAAAGGATATCTAAGCCAAATTTCAGAGCGAAGCTGAAGTAAAGAAGGCCGAAATTCAAGGGAGGATAAATTCTTTTGACGACGCTTTCTAAGGTATGTTATTTATAGGTCATTTCACCATTTTCACAATAATTTTTTTTCTAGAATGATTTAGACCGTGAAATTGGGAGGCCATTGAGGAAACATATACAAGTATCTGTGGTACTAATTTCAGCTTGTAGTTCATTTTATTTTTGGAGTTACACTCCGTGGAAAATAGGGTTTGTGGCTAGTCCTGAAACTAGTCTAAAATAGGTGTTTCGGGTAAAAACATCATAACTTCTTCATAACAGATCCAAATTCAGTAAGACCAAATGTGTTGGTTAGAGTACAACCTGTATTATTCTTTGTAAAATTTTACGATCCATACAACAAATATTCCGTGAGGGGCACGCTCTACAATTTATCTCTATAGAATAAGTCAGAATTCAACAAGGCATGCCATTTTTGCTATAACTTATTTTATGAGAGGTTCCAAGTAGTGACACTTGGAGGAATTACATAAAACATAATGAAGAACATTGTGTACTATTTTTATATATTTATTCATTACAGGTACATAGTTATGATTATTTCAAGTTAGGGTTGTTGACTAATACAAAACTAGTCATGTGAGACTAAAGTAAAGTTTGATGAAAATGCTAGTCTCTTGTTGTTAAAATTAAGGAAGGTTTGCAAGTATGTGATCATATACACCAGGTCTATTACAAAGTTACAAATTAGATTTGGATGATGAAATTGATGAGGGATTTTGGTTGAGGTTGAGGTATAGGTTGGTGCATGGTTGATGCACTTGTTTATGGTACATGTTGATTATAGGTTGAGGTACAAATTAATGCATGGTTGATGCATGGTTTGAGTTATTGGTATAGGTTGTTTGGTGCAGGTTTATTGGTACATGTTTACAATAGTATATCTCATAGTGATAGTGTGACAATGGCTCCATAATTCTACTTATATGTTAGGGCAGTTGGACGGGGCAAGGACAGATGGTTGTAGCCACCTTCTAGTTGTAGCCGGAGAACATAGGGGGTTGTAGCCTCCTTCTGGTTGTAGCCAGAGAATTGGGGAATTGGAGCTTCCCTAAGGTTGTAGCTTGAGAAACTAGGGATTTGGAGCCTCCTTCCAGTTGTAGCTGGAAAACAAAAGGAAATTGGTGCTTCCAATGAATGTAATTCTTCAAGACATATAAGAAAAAACATTCTGTGGTTTTCTCCCGCTTTGGGTTTCCACGTAAAAACACTGGTGTACTGTGTATGTGTATGATTGTTCATTTTTCATTGTTTATTTACTCTGCAAATATTGGATGATAATGCTACATTGATATAACACTTGCATTATATGGTTAAAAAGGATTAGATTTCTCTATTACTGATTCACCCCCCCTCTCAGTAATCCAACAATTGGTTTCAGAGATGTTTCCTTCAGAAATTAGTTTAACCACTGAAAGGTAGATCATGGAATGCCACAGTTTGATGGACATAAGTATGCATTTTGGAGCACAAGGATGAAGACATATATACAAGCACAAGGATTTGAAATTTTGCAATCAATTGTAGATGGATACACAACACCAACAATTCCGCCGACAAATGAAAAATTAGTGAAACTCGGTCAGAATAATTCCAAAGCCATAAATGCACTTCTGAATGGTCTTGGAGAATCGGTATTCACCAAAGTTTCACATTGTAAATCCGCTAAAGAGATTTGGGACAAACTTCAAAATATTTATGAAGGTGATTCAAAAGTCAAAGCAACAAAGCTTCAAACTTAAAAAGGTCAGTTCGAACAACTAAAGATGAAGGAAGATGATAATATTGTAGCTTACTTTTTACGAGTCAATGAAACAGTAAATGAAATCTTGGGATTGGGAGAAGAAATCAAAGAATTTGTAATTGTTCAAAAGGTATTAAGATCTCTTCCTATGAGATTTGACCCTAATATATTAGTGCTAGAAGAAAGAGCAGATCTAAACTCAATAAGCATGGACGAACTACATGGAATCTTCACAACATATGAAATGAGGAATGAACAGGAAAATACAGATATAAAAGAAGCAACCTTCAAAGCATCCAGAAGGTCAAAGAAAAAGGGAAAGCAAAAAGAAAAATAACATAGTAGCAACAGTGACGTATTAGAAGATGATTAAGAAGCAACCACCTTTGTGAGAAGATTGAACAAGGGAACCAACGATAGATATAGAGGTAAGTTTCCTTTGATTTGTTTTAATTGTGATGGTATTGATAATTTTTCTAACAAATGTCCTCATAAGAAAAAGAGAAATGATGAAGGTTAATCAAATAGAAAACAAACATATAAAGGAAAAAGAACCACAAATAAAGTTTTCAAGAAAAGCTTATGCACAAAAGAAGACATCTCATCATCAGATGAAGATGAAGTCAATGACAGTGAGACATAAAGAGTTCTATTCATGGCAGTAAAAGACTCTGATAAAGAAGAATCCGAAGACGAATATGAAGAGGCTGAAGAAGAATATGAAGATGTTGAATAATAATATGAAGAGGCAGAAGTTGACTACCGAGAAGAATTGTTGTGTGCCATAGAAGTTATCATAAGAGAAAAGAAGAAAAACAAGAAACTACAAGCGAAACTAGACAAGAAAGAAGACACTCATGAACTAGAACAAATGATAACAAATTTGAAGGTTCAAATTGAAGAAGATAAAAGAATTGAAGAAGCACTCAAAGAACAACTAGAAGGAAGAGACATGATCATTGGAAATTTGGAAGAAAAAATTGTCACATTAAGAAAGGATCTTCAAAAGAAAAATATGCATAACATCTCAAAAGTTTTGAATGACATTATCAACAGTCAAAAACCTCATCATGACAAGTCCAGACTTGGATACAATCAGACAGAAAAGGGATCAAGATCCAAAACAATAGAACAAGAGACATATCCAAAAAGCTATGGAGAAACAATCAAAGGGGATAGGAAGGTCTACAAAGAAAATTTTAGGGACACTCCTCCACTGAGAAGATTAAGATTTCATAATAAACGACCGACAGAAACAAATAGGCCTCAGCAAGAAGAAGGATTCATAAGAGTACCTCATTTCAGAAGATTTTCAACTCCCAAGTATCAAACTATATTTTTTGGTTTATGTTATGCATGTAATAATTTTGGACATAAAGCTGTGAATTGCAGAGATAACAACAAGAACATAAACAAATTTGAAAGTCATACACAAAATGGTTATCCAAGAAGGCCTAGTGAAACATGTTATCACCCTATAATTTGCCCAAGGCTGTGGAGACAGTCACAGAGGTAACATCAAACCACTTGGAGTCCTGGATCTATCCATCCAAGACTCAAAGAGGGCTCTCTCTGTCTGATCTAGCTTGGTTTGGAATAGGATATTAGGCTAGTTATGATAGATTTGGGTTTGGTTTTTAAATGCTTGGTTGGACAACATGGGACAACCACTGGGAAATGGAGTCAAAGAGGCCAAGGTGATCAATTTTCATAAGTATCAATCTCAAGTGAAACAGGTAGACATACTACTGGATCTGGTAAATTTGAATGAAGTGAAATAGAAGAAAAGAGAAAAGATCAATTTAGCAGTAGAGCAATGAAGAATTCTTCTATTAAATATCATAAGAAAAAATTTACATTATCCCAAACAAGAATCATAGTGTATCTTTCAACAAATTTTGTTCTTAAAACTTCTACAAGACAATAAGGAAAATAAAAACATATGGAAACCGAAAGACAATTTATAGGAGAAGCACTTCACCAATTGCCATGGCACATGAATCTTGAAATGATATGATCTTGTACCCCTGCAGATTTGAAAGAAGAGAGGCTCTATGAGCTCATTACAATAATTGGGAAAGTATCCCTTCAACAGGTTCCAACCCCTCACATTACAAAAACACTCTCCTTTATAATAAAACAATAGCTCTACTATATTTGATTTGTTGGCAAGTCAACTCTAACAAAATCATAACAAATAATACTAAAAATAGTAAAACTGTTAAAAAAATTGAATTGCTCAAAATTGTTGGAGTCAAATACCCTCTTCAAATTTCGCACTTGTGCTCAAATCTGGACTTGATATTTTAACCGCTTAACTCGTGCCTTGAAATACTGGATGGTTGACTGGACATGCGGATCTCCAATACTAATTTGATGTCTTCGATATGCATTTTATTTAATATTTGATTTGTTTAACATGTTTTGCCACCTGTGCCTTTGGCTGCCTTATTTTTATGGATCTGCTGATGCTTTTTTGGAGTCAGTTTTTGTCACCTGTATTTGCTCCATCGAATGAGTAAGTGCTACCAAATGTTCCCTGTTCCCTGACTTCTAAATGGCTCAACCAATGCCTAAACGCTGGGATGTTTTTCCATTTGTATTATTTGGATGCCTCGAAAACAGGGATATTCTGCCACATAATCTGGGAGAAAATTCTTTCAATTGTTACCCCAAATCCTAGACGATTATCAGCGAAGTGGCATCATTTGACACTGCTCACTGTTTTTCTTTGGATTTTTAACCAAATACTCTATTTTTCAAAGAGTTTTCTAGATGCTTCCAACTTTGCAAAACAATATTTATGCAAGTGATATCACCACAGGAGCTATCTCTTCCATTGCAAGAGAAGGAATATTTTCTTGTGTGTGTACCACCTCATCTGACATTTTTGTGACAATGGAGAAAATTTTCTCCAATCCAGAAGTAAACAATAAAGACCATAGTTCTCTAGTTTTGAAGCAATAATCCTTAAACACCATATCTGACATGTCCTGATTACTGATACCATAACCTCAGATTTATCCCTTTTCTATATCAACAAAATATAAGTAGATATTTGACATCTGTTTAAGAAAAACTGACAATGCTTCTTTGGTTCTGGGAAACAAGTGTGTCATTGCATTGTTATTAGCAAAACGATGTATCCATTGCTCAGTTGAATTTGTCATTGGCAAAGGAATCAATTGAGATATGGGATAGGAAATCCTATAAGATTCGAGTTCTTTGCCACTGTGAGAATCTACAAATGAGAGAATTCTTGTATCATCATGTCCTAGAACACATTTCTCCATTATCAGAATGGATGGACTCTCATCTAAAGCATGGTGGTGAGGTACCCACCAAGGAAGGACCTTAAAAACGAAAGGAGGTTGACATTCTTTTGATTTCTAGAAAACAGGAAGCAACTGTGACCATACAATGTGACCGTCTCCAGAGTGAAAAGCCAAAAGTTTTCCTTCCTTTGTTAATACTATCAATAATTTCCGAAATCCGTTATGATCCCTGGTCATTTTTGTTTTCTCTACATTATTGAACCTCCTTTCTTGTATAACAATTGATTAACACAATCTTTCTCCCTTGCTCCAACTGCGGCATCTACCATTTGGTATACATGTGGGTTATCTCTGAGTTTCAATCTATATGCTTCAATAAACTTGTTACCATAAAGGGGAACATATTTGCAAATCTTTGTCCAAGACAATGCGAATTAGCGCTCTGTATACTGCTTCTTGTGTTGGGAATAAACGCCCTCATAGTAGTTGTTTTCTGATCTCTTCTAGGTGGTCAACACAATATTACCTGTGCTCCTTCAGCTTATTATTGTTGGCGGGAATTTTTTGTAGGCACTGAGCGACAATAGTTGTGAAATTGCCTTCGAATTCCGTGTACTTCGCAAGCACCACGGTGCCCCTCGCCACAAACTGTATATCAAAGATTTCTGCCCCCTAATAACTTCAGATCTAAGGGCCCTCGGTCACTTTTTAATAATAGGAACTGCTAGAAATTCTTCATATATTTTGCGATATAGCTTCATCAGATTCTTCTTGGTGGAAAATGCAGTATGAATTTCTTGCCAAAGGAACTCATGACTCCTGATGAAAACATATGATGTTTAAACTCCCATCGCACAATATTTCACCATTGATTAATCTTCAGAGGAAAATCACAATGATCCCTAATCCACCTTGAAAAAATTGGACACACTACAGTTCCAATAGTGGGACGAATAGCAATAGGCACTTCTAGATATGTTTCACCAAATTTCGTCACTCAAGCAACTTTTGGAGCAAAACCTTCAATATGATTTTTCTTGGAATATTTGCCTTTGCAAGACCTTCCTTGAAGGGCTTTGGCAAGTACCCTTCTTCAATTGTTTGTATAATGATCACAATCCATATTTAAAGGATGTATAACACCAGCATACGTAATGACAATGGAGAAGAAGCAAGGTAGTTTCCCGAGTCAGAGGGTAAACACATCCTTCAAAATTTCTGTTCTTGGACCACACAATTCAACACATGATTTCCCTTTGTGCATGCGTTCTTGCCCTGCATTTGACACCTTGAATCTATTTCAGGCACCTGCCATAGGGTTTAGGAGATAACATTTTGATGAAGTGAGCCTGAGGCTATGCATTGGAGCTTGGCGCCTAGCGCTTGGGCGCTGGTTTGTATGTTGTTTCTTTGGTAAATAATATGTGTTGTTGTTGATGATTGCAGGTGTGTGGCTCGAGGACTGAAGATTGGCCTTTGGGCCCAAAATTTTGGCAGAAATTTAAATTAAATAAAAGCCTGTTATAAAGCCCTAGAGCCAGACTTGGACTAAAAAAAACTAAAATTTAGCCAAAATTACAAATTTTTAAACTTCCTTTGAATATAAAAGCTACCACTACACCATGCTTTTAACCTTTTGTCCAAATAACCTGAGAAACCAAAGGTCATTCCAAAACCAATTTTATGTCGAGATTGTAAAAATTAGCATGTGATAATAGTTAAGATGTAATGAGAGATTTCTACCAAAAATAGATATCAGTCAGAATACTGATTTCCCTATAAATTATAAGGGTCCTAACATAGGCTCCACCTAGGAATGGAAACTCCTTGGGAGGTGTCAAGAATTCATAAAACTCTGAGTTTCGCAGACCATCTGATCATTGCGTTGTCCCCAGACTGTAAAATGAAATCCTGTACCCATTTATTGTATCTGTTCCAAATCTGAGGGCTACAAACCAAACTAAAAGTAAAACTATGAAAAACTGAACTGAAAGAAGTGCTCATCTTGTTGAACTTATTGGCACACTCCTACCTACTCTAATCTACTGATAATTTTGTTGTCCTAAATGATACAATAATGCCAGTGCAGCCAGTCAAGCATCTGCTTATATACGTTGACTTCTTGACTATTTAAAAATATTAGAGAAACAACTTGACCCTCTATCCAAAAAACCCAAGCTGTGCAATGTAATGACAACTATAGATAGATGTGTACAATGGAGTTGGAAATATCTTTCATATAATCAGCTACAAGATCCATAAATTCATAGTTAATTGATATACCTTTTAGGCTCTCAATGACAAGTTGATCTTGGATGAATTTTTTAGTTTCTTCATCAAGGCTGAACCTTAATTCCAGCTCTACAATATCAAACTCATAACCATATCCTTCCTCTATATGCAAGTCAAATGGTATAACAATTTCCTCTCTTTTTGGAGGAGGAAGAGCTTCGAAGAATTGTTTAAGATCTTGGAAATCATATGATTCAATTTGAACATCCAAAAGTTCAAATTCATTTTCTAATCTTTCAGCAACTAAACCAAGAAAACAACTTTTACCTTCAAGTGTGAATCAGTTGGATTTCAAACAAAGAAATAATGCTCTTAAGAAATTCTTATCAATCTGAAATTTTGCTAACTCATCCATCAAAGTTTGTAACATTTCACCAGATAAAAGGTTTGCCACATACCCTGTCATCTTGGATCACCATCAATGCTCTGAAATCTGGATTCTTTGGTAGTGGAGTCGCTCTGAACTTTGAAGCTCAGGATCTTGAAGAATGGAGTTGCCAGGTGAATGGTACAACCTTCCTGTGTTTGGCTTCTGTTCACCATCAGAAGTCAAATCTGAACTTGATATATTTTTCTGGAGAACTTGAAAACTCGTTCCCCAGTATGGTCTCCAGTATGGCACGACAGGTAGGGGAGGAAGCTATCATTTGATAACTTTTCTCTTTTGCATCTGAACACACCATTGCATCAGTACTATTGCAGAAAAACAATGAAGGGTATGAACAACCCATAACCTTTTTCAACAAATCTTTGAGAGATGTTGTGTTGAATTATAATATAATGGAGAAACAAGCTTTCACCCTGGTGAAGGCCATAAAGGATTTTAGATTCCATATTCTCCATTCCCACACAATTGATTATGTTCCAAATTCAGTGTTAAAGGATATCCTGACTCAAGATAATCCATATGGTAGGAGAGGAAAGTGGATTGCTGTTATTTTGGAATATGATATAGAGATCAAACCTACTAAACCGATTAAAGGTTAGGGTTTAGCAAAGTTGATGGCTGAATCCATTTTTCATGCTTTAGATATTGATTTCTTGGCTGCAGTTGATGAGCAGGGAGAGTAGGTGACTCCAAACATGAAAGAGGTATTCCTAAACTCTCCATGGTATGTAGACTTCATATTTGTCCTGCATAATTTACAAGCCCCCCTGGTCTAACTAAAACTAAAGCCAGGTTTTTGAAACCGAAAGAATTGAAATTTTGTATTCTAGAAGAAAACCTTTATTGGAAAGATCCTGGAGGTATATTGCTTAATTTCTTGTTAAAAGATGATGTTGACAAGGTATTGCAGGATTTCCATGTAGGAGACTGTGGTGGGCATCTAAGTTGGAAGACCACGACTAACAATATTCTCAGAGATGGCTTTTACTGGCCCACATTGTTCACTGATGTGTATCAAAAAGTCACCTCGTGCCAAAAATGTCAAGTTTTTGAAGGCAAAAGTAAGCTCTTGCCTTTGCCCCTGAAACCCATCACAGTTGAGGCTCCATTCCAACAATGGGGTTTGGACTTTATTGGAGAGATACACCCTCCCTCTTCGAGCCAACACAGGTGGATCCTCACAGCCATAGACTAATTCACAAAGTGGATCGAAGTTGTACCATGTAGGCAAGCCACTGACTTTGTCATCATTAAATTCTTGGAAAATAACATTTTGTCTCGTTTTGGTGTCCTAGAAAAATCATAACTGACAATGCAACGACCTTCAGATCCAAAAATATTATAGAGTTTTGTAGCCAGTATCACATTACTTTAGGACACTCCACAACTTATTATCCTCAGGGAAATGGGCTAGACGAGTCCTCGAATAAAACTCTGGTGAATATTATTAAGAAGACGTAGGAAGAAAATAAGAAACCCTGGCATAACAAGCTGGTTTTCGCACTTTGGGCTGACCGACTAACCACTAAGATATCAATTGGTATGTCTCCATACTAGTTGGTCTATGGCACTAAATAAGTTTTCCTTACCTCTTTGGGGGTCCCTGTCATGAAACTGTTGCAAGAGGTGCAAGATGAGCCAAATGATACCTAAAGGAGAATAAATCAGATGATCCAATTGCAGCAGTCCAGGGAAGAAGTATACAAAAAGACTAAGGTAATCCAGGAAAACATCAAAAATATTTTTGACAGAAGAACTAAAGAAGATGATTTTGAGTTAGGTGACTTGGTATTGAAGTGGGATTCCAGAAATGAAGATAAGGGTAAACATGGAAAGTTAGATAGCTTGTGGAAAGGCCCTTACACCATTCAGGCTTACAGAGGAAATAACGATTTTCTTCTCAAGAACAGTGATGGAACATACCTGCCATGTGGACCTATGAATGGCAGGATGCCAAAGAATTATTACCACCTCAATAAAGGCTCTAGTGTTACCCATGATTTTGGTCATCATGATGGTGTATTAATGATGGTGTACTCAGGCTCTTCATAGAAATTTTCTCCTGAGAAAAGTTGCTTTCATCTCTTCCCAGAAAAATCACTTTTGAAGAGGGTTCACAGGTTGCTAATATATTAGGGTGCAAGAATGACCCATTCTCGCAGGCTTCCTTAAGCCAGGGTGCGAACTTCTCGCACCGTGCTGAATAGCTAGGGTGTGAACTCGTCTTAAAGCATGGAAAAAGATGAATTCTCGATGGTTCTAGAAGAGAATATTCTAGAAGAATGGGTTGGCATTCGAATGGTTATCCTTATACTGGATTCCCTGATATTGTGGGATCATTCTTATCCAAGTAACTATCTCATTCTCTCCTATATATTGAGGGAATTCTCATGGAAAAGGTTAAGCAAGATTCATTGGAGAATTGGTGAAAGAATTGTGTGAAGGACCTAGCTTGAACAGGAGCTTGGAGACTCTAGCAAGTCTATAAAGAGGATTTGATCTTCTTCATACAAGGATTGAGCAAGTGTGTGTGTTGGAGCCAAGAGCCACCGAAAGGAAGCTTGCGACATCAAGGCGATCAGGTTGTAATCTTTACTTTCCATTAATATGATACAACGACATGTTCCGCTCCCATAAAGCTATTCTCACTTTATTGTGCAACTCCTTGATCATACACATAAGTTGACAATTGAATATATTTTGCTATCTTCACTTTGGTTGGTTTGTGTTGTCTTGGTCTTGACCTCACGAGAGCATCGGAGTGAAGCGGGAGCAACAGAGACCCTAGGAAGTGATACAAAGGTATGTTACTTGTTCCTTCCTACTAGCTAATTCAATGGTCAAAACTTAGGGAAATAGTCATGTCCTGTCCTGTTTTGTTCTAGATCCAGGTGGATCTAGGGAGATCTGTTAGTGTTCGCACCTACCGATTAGTCCTATAACATCTAGCTAACCATTTCCATTGTAAAAACCATTTCTTTTACTTTCAGATTATGTGTGGGTGATGTTGATCAGATGGTTGAAGTTCGCGGAGAAGGCCCTAAGCCATTTGCCAATGCCACCAAAATTTTCAAAATAAAACAAATCCAATAGCAGGAGAAAATCTGGAGAAAATATTTCAGGACATCAGGAAGCAGGTTCTTGGCACTTCACAAGGAGAGTACCATCCCCAGGCGGAGCCACTGTTATAACCCTATGATTCATAGGATCAACTGGTGACTAGAATTTTTTTTCTCTTATTGTATGTTGCTGTAAATAATATTTCATACTGCAAATGATTTACAAAAGAAAGAAAGAGAAAAATAAAAAGAAAGAAAAATAAAAAATAAGGAAAAAGATAAAAGAGGGTATAAAAATAAAAGGATAAAACCCCATGCGATAAAAGTAGCTTGATCCATACAGTCTAACCATGGTCAAGTCTTTTTGAATTTATGCTGATAGGGTTAGTGAATAAGGCTTGGCTAAACTGTTTAACCTTAGCCAAGTAGATAGGTTAGTTAGTGAATAAATTTGATCAAACTGTTTAAACTTGATCAAATAGCCCTAGGGTAGAGTAATTTTTAGCCCAACAATCTAATCTAGGTTAAATGTGTTAGGTAAATAGATTAGGACATAGGTTATTTGCTTTCCCTTTCAATAAAACAAAGCATAAAGTTGGATGAAATTCTTTGTTTTGATGTTAGAAGGTTGTGTTCTAACCCCTTGGTGGCAAAATGAAAAGAAGCAGCGCAAAACCCACAAAATGGCGCTATCCTAAGTTTCAACAGCAAAATGTGTTGCACACTCCATGATTAAAGGGTGCACCGAGATCAACGATTGAGCAAACATCGCTCAGATCTACGACCGACAGGTAATTTCGTACCCCCCCCCGACCGTTCTACCTTTAAGCGCGCGTGCGGGGGGGGGGGGNCCCATTCTAACATGGCACAATGGTGTTATTTTGGACCCCCCCACTCTCTAAACCAGTTACTGCCTACCCCCCCTCCTAAAACCACCATACCAGTTTCTCATGGTGCCTCTGGTACATGATGCCATACTCCACTAATGTCGAGTCATTAGTCATGTGCCATTACTTTGTCAGTATACCTTTCTCCCCACTCACTCGTCACACGTCTCATCTCATCTGCATATCATGCAATCTTTTCCCTCCACATAATCCTCACACCACCGTAATCCCTCTGTCGTCTGCCACCTCATCCCTGAGATATCCGTTGGCCAATCAATGGGGCCCAACCTACCCGTTAAGCTTGCTGACTTGTCCCCCGTGCCCCAACGGATACCTATTTTTCCAGATAATCCCGTTTTTCACCATTTCTTCACCTTCCGCGATCCAGACGTCGCTGAAATCATCGTCCTCTTCGCCCTTTTCACCTTCACCACCATTAATCTTTGAACATCACAGTCAACGTCATCCCTTTTCAAAATTTTGTAGGCACCAGTTGAAGTGATGGTTCCAAAGTCCAAACATTTAGAGATCGATGATAGTCCATTACTTCCACCCCCCGTCGATCTCGACAGGATCCCTCTGGCTGACAAAGATTACCTTGTTTCAGAGCCCAAATGTGAATTTGATCTTGCTGAATTACACTCATGGTTTAGAGACATCTTCTTAGACTAGAGTGACGAGATTGGACTCTAGGAGTCCATTCTCCCACTGTATCTTTTTCCCCAAATTCATCATCTTCCCGATTTCGCACTCAAGTGCCAAGCACACTACCTTCTCGATCAGAGAGCTATCGTTTCATCATCTGGAGATACCCTGTTCACTATCACACCCGAAGACATTGACCAGATGATGCAAATAACCAGAGCCAAATCCTTCTCTCCTTTTACCATTGAGATCCTGACCGAAATGTATCAAAATTTGTCTTTTCTCCAGAGAGCACAATTTTTTTAGCTTTTCCTCCCTGAGAGTGCCCCATTACCCAAAGAAAATCCCCTGTATTAGTCATCGATTTTCTCAGCAAAAGAAAATCAAATTATTTCCTCTCTTTGTAGTCTACTTGGATACTACTCAGACAAATGGGTAGATGAGCCTATCTTAGGCTACCTATCTACCTTCTCTACTGAGGAAAGGGCCACGATGCAGTGTGATTACAACATTTTTTTGGCCGAGAATATTCACGAGCAACTTTTCAAATTTCCCACAGAATGTTGTTCCGATATTTTTCAATACTGGCATACATGTTCATATTTTTCCAAGAAGATAAATTCATGTTTCCCATGTAGAAGCTAGATCAGAATGGAAAACCATAGCCAGTCACATCCTGGACGTCACTACTGAGAAAGAACTCGCCAGAATTCACTTTTAGTCAATTCATAGATCAGTTTTACCACCTAGTGGTAAGCATGCTCAGCGACAGACAAGAACCAAGGATAAACAAAGAGATCCAACAAAACATCTCTCAGACCTCACCAAGACCGGAGGCTGGTACCTGTACCAGAATCACACAAAGATTAGAATTTATGGATGCGAGTTGGCCCCTTACAAGATGCCTAGATATTTTCCTGTTCGGATATTCACCTTGGAGTATATCAGGAAAATGATTAACTCAGATGATATCCATTTTGTAGCCTTCAAAAAGAAACAACAACTGAGGATCAAGGGACATATATGATCTTTCATCTGCAATAGCAAAGCAACAGGAGAAGAAGCAAAAAGGTTGTTACATGAGATGAAGTTCAAGCAAAGTTTCCCATGGCATTATGATCCATTTGGTATCATTGCAGAAACTAGAATGAGGAATAAAAACTCTCCATATGCTCATGTTCCCAAGCCATAAATTGAGAAGTTCATGAACTAGACAGAATGGGAAGTGAACACTTTGGAAGACTCAGAAAAACAACCTTCTTCAGTCAATGTTTCACAAACCACTACTCCACATGTACCAGTAGAGAAGAGGCCCAAAAAGGAAGTCTCCCCTTCAATTTCTGAAGTCTCAATGGAATATTTCCGAGTGTACAAGAAAAATCCCAAGATCATTCATACCCCTGACAGATCCAGGGGAGAAGAGACCCAGTCTACCATAGTAGTAGAAGGAGAACATTCACCATTTTCCTCGAGCAGTCAACAAATGATGTCTTCCTCTTCATCAAAGAAGTAGATTGATACCACCTTTATCACCTAGCCACCACAGGGATCCATAGGGCTAAGTATTTTTGAGAAATACAATCTGATCAAGAAAAAGAATGAGATGCTAACCAACAACACCTATGCCCAATTATAGAAACAAACATCAACAAAACAACATAGAATTCTCTCTGCCTTTGATATAGAAAAGGGGATAATGCATATGGCCTTTTTGCAAGCACATGTGCCTCAACCAAAGGAAATTTTCGACTACAAGAGGTCAACTTTCGAGTTCGATGCTGCAGAAGTACATCCAGCTGACCAGATGGACTTGCACAGACATACTAGAGAAATGATTTTCTCAAAATTGGAAAACACTTCCACAACTACTGCAAAGTTGCAGGTTTCTCTGAACAATGTTCAAACTCAACTAAAGCTGGAGAAAATGTCATCTTTTGAAAAGGACAACATGATCAAATCTTTAGAAGAGTTGGTACTCAAAATTGGGTATGACCCCTCCAATGTGAAAGTAGCAGAAGAACTACTAAAGAAAAATAATGCTGACATAGCATCCTTGAGGAAACAATTAAAATTATCAACTACTGAAGAACCACATGCCAAAGAGATAGCCGAGATAGAAGGCCAAAAATAATATGTGCTAAATTTAATCATGTAACCGAACGCACAGATCAAGGAGATGGAAGCATAGTTGAAAAGGTTAGTAAAGGAAAAGGAACATACATAGCCCATGGAAGTCATTCCACTGAGTGCAGTCCCCCTCACAGGAGTTAGCACAATGACAACATCAACAACTACCACAACCGAACTTCCATCATATTCTCCAGTGACAATTCTAGAAACATTTGAAGCTCTAGAAAAATCGATGGAGGAGATGACCTTACAAGGAGAAGAAATAAAAAAACTAAATCAAGAAATAGATAATCTACAGAAACTTAAGTCCTCCTTCCAGGCAAGCTACAACATTGAGAGGCACACATCAGAAAAAATTAAACAGGAAATAAAGCAGCTGTAAAGGAAAATAGTTGTGGGCAAGACACTAGCATAAGCCAAGGAGAACCTTTGGATGGATATCTCAAAATCCATGACAGAAATTTGGCCACTTGTGCAGATCATGTTTGAGCAGCATGAATTGGTGTTAAGAAGCAAGTAGGCCATTGACAGGACAAAGGGAGAGCTGGGAGAAATGCCCACAGAAGCAAACAAAATCATCAGGTTTCTAAATTCGAAGACTAAAGAGGAGATGGAAAATATGGAAATTGAGGACAGGATTGAGACTATTCTCGAGGTTAAGAAATTTCTGACCAAGAGAGGACTAATGTTGCAATTGGAGAAGAGAGACTAGAACATGGATATTGGAGTTCAAATATTCTTTAGCAAGATTGATGCCTTGCAAAAGAAAGGTCTTCCCAGTTTATTTTTTTTGAATGACAAGCTGATGACTTTGTCCGACTACAAACAAAAGATCGCCATGGTAGCAAAGGATAGCTCTAAATTTTTAGGAATACAGGGTAGCATAATTGACAAGGAATTTTTAGAGACTCTGTAGTTGGATCTCAGTATCCAACATGAAATCAAGTACATTTTCATCACCAAGCCAACTTTCGCCAAATATACAGAGATGGACGAAGTCTACAGAAGGTTACTAAAAGTCACCATTCCCAGTCTAAAGAGATGGGAGGATATGTGCACTCTGATCGAGTGAGTGATGAGGTGTACAATCCAAGTCATCATGCAAAACAATCAAAGTCAAGTTGATGACTCACCAACAACCTTCCCCAAAATCAGCACAAAGAATCTGACAAATCATTAACAGTTCCTACAATTTTGTATTTTGTTATCTAGTTAGTTAGCTTTGGATTTTTCCATATCCTGATCATTAATGACATGATTGATTGTAATATTTTCTATATATACTTCAAACTTCAAAGTATTGTGATGCAGGAGCATCTCTCCATGCCAACTAGCCAGCCAGCCAGCCACGTCAAGCGCATGCATTCAATTGCTGAAGAGAGACGCTGTCTCATTTAAAATTTGAATCAATGTAATTGAATATAAATTAAATGTTTAAGCTGTTGAGTTGGGAAGCCGTGCCTTTGTGCAGGTGTAGAGTAGATCGGCCTTTAAATGTTTGTAAGGCTGAGATCTAGATCTGATTTGTGGACTAGAAAACTATTCAATGTAATTGAATAGGGTAGGTAGATTGGAGGGAAGAGCTCGAAGAGCCCCCTCAGGTAAAAGAGATCAATGGTATCTCTTTAGTAGCTAGCAAGATAAGAGAAGAGAGTCTGCGAGTAGAGAGTAGAAGAGAGAGAGTCGAGACCTTGTTATGGGCTGTGCTCAGGAACACCTTGTAAATACAAGCGTTTGCCATTTTAATACATATAGCAGTTTTTCCTGCATGACTATGTGTCAAATGAATGTCTGTGAGTGTTCTTTATATGATATGAATATATGTTGCGAATGTATGTTATGTTTATGCATTTGCAGGAGTTGGTTTGGCTTCAGGCTTGAGAGGTATTTGAGGCTTCACACCAGGAGGGTGTGACAGAACACTGCGGGTTCTGATAGCATGCACAGAGGATGCATTTCTGAACTCTGTGGAGTCAGACAGAGGCATGCCAAGTGGGCACAGGAGCTGGAATCATCAATTCATAAGAAGACCTCAAGGTTGCTGAACACCTTGGAGGCAAGGTTGTGGAGAAAAACACAGTTGCAGATAGAATTTCTGAGGATTTCTGTGAAGTTCTGCTAGATGGGCATTGAGCTAGTGCAAGGAGTGCACAGAGGAGGAACTCTACTGTGAGTTCAAATAGAAGCCAAAATCACTAAGGATTCTGAGAGCTCTTCCAAGTGGGCATTGAGCAGGTGCATAGGGTTCGCAGAAGAAGACAAAACTGTTGGAAGTTCTGGGAGAAAACACTCTGCCAGATGAGAATTGAGTAGATGTGCAGGCAGACACAAGAGAAGAGAACTCTTTGAGTTCGGTGATTTGAGGAATAATCCACTAAGGGATCTTCGCAGGGTTGTTGAACACCCTGAAAGTCTCAACAAGAGGTTGCTTGAGGCAGAGGATAGCCAGGAGGGCATCCAATATTCTCCATCTGTAGGAGAATTAGAGAAGGATCTATTTCCTTAGAAGTCTGGGTGAGGATAAAGCCCTGGACGGATAGCAATTTCATGTGCAAGACTCTGCAGGAGAGCAGAGGTCGAAATRTTCAAGGTTTTGAAGAAAAKCTCAGGAGGGACAACATTTTCATGCACGCAACGAAGCTCAAAGTTGAGAGTTCGCAGAGAAGAAAGAAGGCAAAGGTTGAGACCTTTGGAATACTTGGAATTCTTCCAAGTCTGGAAAGAAAGTTTGCAAGATCAGGAGGAAGMAATAGCAGTCGTCAGATCAGGCTGGAAAAAAGAGATATGGGCCATTGGTTTTCCACGTCTAGGAGGGAGTAGGAGGAGTGCACAGAAGAGGAGATCRTGATCCGTCGGATCTCATTCAGATACCCGTCAACTATTGGATCGACAGGAAGTTGCGCACAATTTAACCCTTAGCACAGAGAAGCAGGTACGAAAATCCTGAAAGGCATCGGCACATCGAGACATTAGCACTCGGGATATCGGGGATCTTGAGGATGTGAGGTCACTCACTCGACATCAGAAACCCTGAAATGACAAGATTTGATCTGAGCCGTCCATTTGTGGGAGGATGCATGTCACGTGATCATCCATTTCGGAGATCCAGGCACTAGGACTCGTGAAGAGGTGGAAAGTTCCGTTGTGGGCCTAGTTGACGTCACATCGGAGAATCGAAATATCGAGATTCGGAGGATCAGGGATCCTGTGGACAAGAGGTCCATACATTTTTGATTCAATGCAGACAGCCAGGCATAGGCCATTTCAAAATTTTGGGAATCGACACTTCAGGAGTCAAGAGACCAAGAGGTCGAGCGATTGAGTCGCGAAACCCTGAAAAGGAATACATTCATATAAGGGAAGGTCATGTGGACCAAAGGTATAGCCTAGAGGGCTAGCTGAAGTTAAGGCCGTTTCAGGAAATTGACATTTCGGTGATCGAGAAATCGAGAGAACAAGGAATTCTCGACATTGGGATCAGAGAATCCCAAAACTCGAGATTTAGTCGGGGAAATACATGGTTGAGCACAAAAGACCGTGCAGGGGAAGGAAGGACCCATGGATTGGGTTTCATCAGAGATTATATAAGGGAATCAAATGAGCCACTTCGGCTCATGAACTGATTGAACGATCTTGTGAGCGAAGTGCATCTTCGGACATAGTTTGCATCTGCATCAGAGTGGTATCAGAGCGAGACTTCACTTGTATATTTCAGGTGAAGTGAGGCAAAGGAATACGGGGTTGCTGAAGACTCTTTGGTGATTGTTCATGGTTAGGCAACAATCGAGAAGACAGACAACAGGACTGTAGGAAGAGGCTGAAGCACTCAGGTTTGCAGGAGTGAGCAGCAGATTTGCTAAGAGGGCAGACAGATACAACAACATGGCTATTGAAGGCCGTAGGTATGCTGGAAGGAAAAGCCCAGAGATGATGAGCATAGCCGAAAGGGGGAAAGAAATTTCCGACATCAGGGCAAGAATGAAAGAGCTTGAACTGCAGATGCAACATAATACCAAGCCGAGAAGGATATATGAATGGCCCATGATGAAGACAAAGGTAAAATGGATAGTCAAGGAGTTGATGACTAGAAGACAGTGTAGGCTGTTAAGAGGATGGTTGAGGCATGCTGAAAACATTGATGGACCTGAGGAGATGGTTCAAATATGTGAACCAAAGACTGGGATAATTCTCGGTGAAGAGAATAAAATGGGATCAACTGAAGATCTCAAGAACTGCCAAGAGGGAAGAGAAGAAATTCCATATTGCCAGGTGGGCAAGGAGTTGAGATCAGCTAAAGATCTCAAAAACTGTCAGGAGGACAGCCAAGGAATTTCACATTGCCAGCTGGGAAATGAAAGGTGGTCGCTGTGGGATCTCGAAGACTACCAGGAGGGTAGTGGAAACATCTCAAATTTCCAGGTGGGCAGAGATAAGAATATGAGACTGTCTGAAAGTCTCATGGACTCGGAGGTGAGTTTAATTTAGCAATGGGTTCTGATGAAAATGGGATCGGTTGATCTCATAATCTGCAGGGAAGTCCCATATTTCCAGGTGGGCAGGGATGAGCAGGTGAGTTGGAACCAGCCAAAGGAGCTGACAGAGCAGGTGAGCTCAGAGGTGGATTTAGATCAGCAGATGCAGTTGACAAAGGATGAAGATTCATGTGGTTTTCCAAGCCATGTGAATGAAGATGATGACAAGTTAAAAACTTTCAACATCGAGAGGATGATTTGAGGAGCCTTATAATGATTGGGGGAATCAAGATATTCCTACCACTTGCCCTAGAGGAGGCAAAAATCTGTGTTGCAGATGCAGCAACAGCAGAAGGACAACCAACTAAGATTGTCATAGAAGAATTGGAGCAGATATCTGAGGCTTCCCAAGTAGAAGAAGAAAACGAGCATTCTGAGGAGTGGCTCGACACATTCAGCCAGGTAGCTGAATGGATTGCAACATGGGAGTTTGCAGAAGAAGAAGAAGAAGAAATAGACAACATTAGTTTGGCTGATCTGTATGAGCAGATAGAAGCTCTGGAGAGAAGGGTGAAAGTGTAGGGCATGCACATCCAACAGGTGAAGTTGGAAGCTGATGAAGAAGGCATGGGAGATCACGGTGATCTGCTCATGTGTCGAAATTTTTTGCAGCCGAGGAGACTGCATGAATAGGGCCAGCCATTGGAGCAGCTGGATGAAGTGATCGACGTGATCAAAGAGCTGATGATCTGGTCAGCAAAAACTGTCAGCAAGGAGAGGCTGAGCAGAAGGAGGGAAGCAGCAGCAGCAACACAGAAGCAGCAACAACAGCAGGAGGGAGATGGAGCGGATGAACATCTCCAAAGGATGATTTGGGATCTAGGAGGATTTCAACAACTAAGATGGCAAGCTCATGAGCAGGAGCTCATGAATTTTGCAGCTGAGGAGTATGATGCAGGAGCATCTCTCCACGTCAGCCAGCCAGCCAGCCAGCCGCGTCAAGCGCATGCATTCAATTGCTGAAGAGAGGCACAACCTCATTTAAAATTTGAATCAATGTAATTGAATATAAATTAAATGTTTAAGCTGTTGAGCTGGGAAGCTGTGCCTTTGTGTAGGCATAGAGTAGATTGGCCTTTAAATGTTTGTAAGGCTGATATCTAGATCCGATTTGTGGACTAGAAAACTATTCAATGTAATTGAATAGGGTAGGTAGATTGGAGGGAAGAGCTTGAAGATCCCCCTCAGGTAAAAGAGATCAATGGTATCTCTTTATTAGATAGCAAGATAGGAGAAGAGAGTCTATGAGTAGAGAGTAGAAGAGAGGGAGACGAGACCTTGTTACGGGCTGTGCTCAGGAACACCTTGTAAATACAGGCGTTTGCCATTTTAATACATATAACAGTTTTTCCTGCATGACTATGTGTTAAATGAATGTCTGTGAGTGTTCTTTATATGATATGAATATATGTTGCACATGTATGTTATGTTTATGCATTTGCAGGAGTTGGTTTGGCTTCAGGATTGAGAGGTCTTTGAGGCTTCACACTAGGAGGGTATAACAAAACACTGCGGGTTCTGATAGTGTGCACAGAGGGTGGATTTATGAACTCTACGGAGTCAGACAGAGGCGTGCCATGTGGGCACAGGAGCTGGAATCATCAATTTAGAAGAAGACCTCAAGGTTGCTGAACACCTTGGAGGCAAGGATGTGGAGAAAAACATAGTTGCAGATAGAATTTCTGAGGAGTTCTGTGAAGTTCTGCCTGATGGGCATTGAGCTAGTGCAAGGAGTGCACAGAGGAGGAACTCTACTGTGAGTTCAAATAGAATCCAGAATCACTAAGGATTCTGAGATCTCTTCCAAGTGGGCATTGAGCAGGTGCACAGGGTTCGTAGAAGAAGACAGATCTGCTAGAAGTTCTGGGAGAAAACACTCTACCAGATGAGCATTGAGTAGATGTGTAGGCAAGCACAAGAGAAGAGAACTCTTTGAGTTCAATGATTTGAGGAAGAATCCACTGAGGGATCTTCACAGGGTTGTTGAACACCCTGAAAGTCTCAGTAAGAGGTTGCTTGAGGCAGAGGATAGCCAGGAGGGCATCCAATATTCTCCATCTGTAGGAGAATTAGAGAAGGATCTGTTTCCTTAGAAGTCTGGGTGCGGATAAAGCCCAGGACGGATAACAATTTCGTGTGCAAGACTCTGCAGGAGCATAGAGGTCAAAATCTTCAAGGATTTGAAGAAAATCTCAGGAGGGACAATGTTTTCATGTGTGCGGCTAAGCTCAAAGTCAAGATTTCATAGAGAAGAAATAATGAAAAGGTTGAGACCTTTGGAATACTTGGAATTCTTCCAAGTCTGGAAAGAAAGTGCGCAAGCTCAGGAGGAAGCAACAATAGCCATCAGATCGAGTTGAAAAAAAGAGATCTGGGCTGTTGGTTTTCCACATCCAGGAGGGAGTAGGAGGAGTGCACAGAAGAGGAGATCGTGAGTCATTGGATCTCACTCAGATACCCATCAGCCATTGGATCGGTAGGAAGTTGCACATGGTTTAACCCTTAGCGTAGAGAAGCAGGTACGAAAATCATGAAAGTCATCGACACATCTAGACATCGACACTCGGGATATCGGGGATCTCGAGGATGTGAGGTAGGTCACTCGACATCAAAAACCCCGAAATGACGAGATTTGATCTGATCCATCCATTTGTGGGAGGACGCATGTCACGTGATCTCCATTTCGGAGATCCGGGCACTAGGACTCGCAAAGAGGTGGAAAGTTCCGTTGTGGGCCTAGTTGACGTCACATCGGAGAATTGAAATATCGGGATTCGGAGGATCAAGGATCCTGTGGACAAGAGGTCCATACATTTTCGATGTTTCAAACACCGCAATCCCAAAAAGATGCAGACAGCTGGGCATATGCCATTTCGGCATTTCAGGAATCGACACTTCAAGAGTCGAGAGACCAAGAGGTCGGGTGATTGAGTCGGGAAACCTCGAAAAGGACTATGGTCATATAAGGGAGGTCATGTGGACCAAAGGTATATCCCAGAGGGCTAACTGAAGTTAAGACCATTTCAGGAAATCAACATTTCGGTGATCGAGAAATCGAGAGAACAGGGAATTCTTGACATTGGGATAAGAGAATCCCAAAACCTGGGATTTAGTCGGGGAAATCCACAGTTGAGCACAGAAGACCATGCAGGGGAAGGAAGGACCTGTGGATCGGGTTTCATCAGAGATTCCAGAAGGGAATCAAATGAGCTGCTTCGGCTCATGAACTAATTGAACGATCCTGTGAGCGGAGCATGTCTTCGGACGTAGTTTGCGTCTGCATCATATTGAGGGTTGATCTTTATGCCCAAGCAAGTTGTAAGCACTGTAATATTTTCAAGAGATCTACCAGTAATAAAAGGATGATTCACAGGATTCCCATGTGTTAACTGTTGGTGATGTTTACTTCTCTTCTTTGAATGGTTTTCTCTTTCTTCGTTATCATTTTTGTTTTCTATATCTGATCATTTAAAAGAAGTTAAAGTTGCAGAATTTATCTTCGTATACTTTGTTTTTGGATTATAAAGATCTAAGTGTTTGTATTTTGAAGTTATGATAAATAAATTCTTGAATGCTTCTTTATTATAATTGATTTTCTCATCTATTTCTGCTATCCATCACTTTAAATTCCAAAGGATCCAATAGTTTCATTCCCCTACACTGTGAAGAAACCTATAAAATCTATTCTTTGATCTCAAACCTTAACACAAACCCCATAGCCCAATGGATGCATGAACCATATTTCAGCCATTTTTATAAACAAACAACACAATCCCATTCATTTAACTAGCCTAATATCTGAAACCTGAAACATATTTAAATATTATAGAGAGATCCCTCTTTGAAACTAGCAGGGCTAGATCCCAGTTTCGAAGTGGTTGGATAAAGTTACCTCTGATAAATTTCTTCTACCTCCCAACAACCTCTGGGAATTTACAGAGCATTAACAAAACACAGAGAAGAAGTTACAACATGTTTGAATCTTTGAGCACTGAAGTGGAATGCTACAAATGTAACAACTTTGGACACATGGCCTAATATTACAGAATGATAGTCCCTCCTAGAGAACCACAATAGAACAACAACATTCACAGAAAGGAACCTTAGAAAAGGACATGGATAAGAAAACAGAATCAATATAGCAATGAAGAATGCACACTCTCTCTACAAGCTAAGAAGAAGAAACGTTGTTGGTATGTTGACAATGGCTATTCAAACACATGACAGGTGATAGAGATAGGTTTATTACATTAAGAAAGGAAAGAGATGGACCGGTCTCCTTTAGAAATGATGATTCAACTAAAATCATTAGAAAAGGCACAATCATAACTGGGAACAAGAATACTAAGGAAAAAAATGTTCTACTAGTAGAATATATGAAACATAATCTTCTAAGTGTGAGTCAAATGTGTGACCAATGTCATAAAGTTACTTTCGATTCAAAAAAGTGCGAGATAAGAAAAGAAGGTTCAGGAAATTTGAATGCAACAACTGCGAGAACTTCAAGCAACATATATGTATTAAGTGAAATTGGAAATGAAAAGTGTTGCCTAGGAAAGGAAGATGAAAGTTGGCTATGGAACAAAATAATGGGTCACACACATTTTGATAATATTGTCAAAGTCAACAAAAGGGAAGCAGTTAGAGAAATTCCCTAGATCACGAAACTAACCAACACTTTATGCAAGCATTGTCAAAAAGGAAAATAGAAAAAGACCAGGTTTAAATCAAAAGAATATTCAACGACAAGACCACTAGAAATTGTGCATACTAATATAGTTGGACCAACTACAACAAAGGGTTTAAAAGGTGAGAAATACTTTATTTTATTAGTTGATGATTATACAAGAATGATTGTAGTATGTTTTCTCAGGAATAAGTCAAAAGATTTTGAAAACTTCAAGTTCTACAAGGAAATGGTTGAAAATGAAATGGATTCAAAAATCAAATGCTTGAGATCTGATAATGGAGGAGAGTTCACTTAAAAGGAATTTATGGACTACTGCAGTAGGTATGAAATAAAAAGGCAATTCTCTGTTGCTAGGACACCTCAACAGAATGGAGTTGTTGAAAGAAATAACATGACAATACAAGAAATGGCTCGAACAATGCTAATGAATTCCAAATTGATAGATATCTTTTGGACATAGGTAGTGCATACAACAATTCACATTCAAAACAGAGTAATTCTCATAAAAAACACTAACATAACTCCCTACGAGCTATGGAAAGGAAGACCAACAAATGAGATGCACTTCATATTTTTTGGAAGAAAATGCTACATCAAAAGAGAAGATGGCAGAATGGGAAAGTTTGACTCTCATGTGGACAAAGGAGTACTTGTTGGTTACTCAATTACAAGGAAAGCATACAAGTGTTACAACCTGAGATTGAACAAAGTTGTGGAAATCATCAATGTAAAAATTGATGAAACAAGTAGACACGAATTAAAGGAAGAAGAAAATGAATCAATGGAACAACTTTACGAAGAAGAAGAAGAAGATGAAAAATAAGTGGAAGGGGAAGATGAAGAGGATCCGACAAAGTCATAAGAGCAAGTTCAACAAGTGCCTCCAAAGACACCTAGCAGACGAGTACATTAGAGTCATCCTTCAGATCAGATTATCGGAAACAAAGATGCAGGAGTTGAGACTAGAAAAAGAATCAATTCACCAGAACAAACACACCTAACACTCTCATCTACGATTGGACCAACCTGTTTTGAAGAGGCCAACAAGGATGGATTTTGGAATAAGGCCATGGATGAAGAATTGGATCAAATAGAGAAAAATGACACTTGGGAATTGGTTCCAAGACCAAAGGATAAGAATGTGATCGGTAGAAAGTGGGTATACATGAATAAATTGAATGAAGACGGAAAGGTTACAAGGAACAAATCTAGATTGGTATGTAAAGGATATGCATAGGTTGAAGTAATCAACTTTGAAGAGACATTTTCCCCAATTTCTAGAATGGAAGCAATCCAATTTCTTTTAGATTATGCATGCTCCACAAATATTAAAGTGTATTAGATGGACATAAAATCAACTTTTCTGAATGGGGAACTTGAGGAGGAAGTCTACATTGAACATCCATACGGATTTCAGTTGTCAAAGAACGCATAATATGTGTGTAAATTAAATAAGGACTTGTATGGTATAAACCATGCTCCAAGACCATGGTACTCTAGACTGGATAAATATTTACAACAGACAGGGTTCAGAAAAGGAAGTGTAGACAACAACCTCTACATCAAGGTAACTCAAGATAGTATTTTATTAATTGAAGTTTATGTTGATGATATTATTTTTGGGAGTATTGATGACAGGTTAAGCCCGGAATTTTCAAAGGACATGCAAAATAAATTTGAAATGTCATTACTTGGAGAACTATCCTTCTTTCTGGGTCTTCAGATATGTCAAAGAAACCGAGGAATTTTTATTTCTCAAACCAAGTATATTAGAGAAATGCTAAAGAGGTTCATAATGGAAGGTTTCAAACCAATTATCACTCCCATGCAAACCAGTTGCAAGTTGAGAAAATATGACGATTCAAAGTCTACAAATCAGAGGCAATACAGGTCAATGATTGATAACCTACTATATGTGATACCATCCAGACCAGATGTAATGCAAGCAGTTGGACAGGTGGAACGATTTCAAGCAGCACCAAAGGAATCACATGTATTAGCAGTGAAGAGGATTTTCAGATATCTCAAAGGAACATAAGAGTTTGGATTATCATATCCAAAAGGAAAAGATCTATCACTTATTGCCTACACAGATGCATATTGGGTAGGTTGCATTGATGACCGACGAATCACCAATGGAGCAATGTTCTACTTGGGTGAGTGTTTAGTATCATGGCTAAGAAATAAACAATCATCAATATCTTTATCTACAACCAAGGCATAGTATATTGCAGCAGAAACATGTTGTACACAATTTCTATGGATGAAACAAACGCTGACAGATATACATGTTGAGTATGATGAGCCCGTTCCAATTTATTGTGATAATACAAGCGCCATAAGTATATCAAAGAACCCAGTGATGCACTCCATGATGAAGCACATTCCAATCAAGTATCACATTATATGGTAATAGTTTGCAGAAAAGAACACCTGAGTTGAATATGCGGGCACAAAAGAACAAGTGGAAAACATCTTTACAAAACCACTTCCATGGGAAGCCTTTGAGTATCTTCACCAGAGACTCAGAGTTATTTCTACTCCAAAATGAATGTTTTTGAATGCTTATCGTATATGTCTTAGATGTACATGAGGAAGCACCATAAAGAGGAAAGTTCAGGTTGGGATATCAAACGATTCAGTTAGGGGGAGCATACCTGAATGGAAATATACCTTTTCCATTGATGATTAAGGGGGAGAGATTTATTAGATGTAGAGGATAGAGGTGTGGTTCCTGGGGGAGTGTTGGTCACATAGATGCATGCATGGTTCTAGGGGGAGCATGAGTGATATGATTTCAGTATTTCATTAGAGTGTTTCCATCAATGCCAAAGGGGGATATTTTTTATTAATTGGGTTGGTTGTCATCGATGTCAACCCTTGAAGGAAGTCCGGTAGCGAATTTCGGTAGCACAAAGGTTTGGGTAATGGACCCAGGTTTGTTTGATGTATAATGGTATGAGTTTTGATATATTTGCAGGTAAGACTATTCTAGATGGATAGTACATGTCATGCCATTTTTGGTGGTATGTGGAACGCCACATAACTTCTCACGGTTTGAGATTTATGGCCTTACGAAGTTGGAGGACCCTCATTTGTTGGCTTGAAGCCCCAAAAGGTCAAAGAAGTCAAAGTGCTTGCAAAGAAGAAACTATTTAAATAATAAAGTGAAGTGACAAAGTCAAAGAGGATTATTTAAATAATAAAGTGAAGTGACAAAGTCAAAGAGGATTATTTAAATAATAAAGCGAAGTGACAAAGTCAAGGAGGATTATTTAAATAATAAAGTAAATGGAGAACTTTCTAATTATGGAAAGTGGTTATAAGAAGTTTAACCCTAAAATGAGGAAAATGGGTTAAGTAGTCAAGTGGCTATTGTATATATGGACAAGTGGAAAATTGGACAAAGTTGGACATAGGTGACTATGTGGACAAAGTGGCTATGTGGACAAAGTGGTCTAGAAGATGCTTCTAAGGTAGCTACATGAAAGTATAAATAAGACGCAAGGCTCTCTCATTTCAATCACACTTGAGCATATTGAATATCTATAGGTGACTGAGGTAACCAAAGGATATCTAAGTCAAACTTCAGAGGGAAGGTGAAGTAAAGAAGGCCGAAATTCAAGGGAGGATAAATTCTTTTGATGATGCTTTCTAAGGTATGTTATTTACAGGTCATCTCACCATTTTCACAATAATTTTTTTTCTAGAATGATTCAGGCCATGAAATTGAGAGGCCATTGAGGAAACATATCCAAGTAGTTGTGGTATGAATTTCAGCTTGTGTGTCATTGTATTTTTGGATTTGCACTCCTTGGAAAATAGAGTTTGTGGCTAGTCCTGAAACTAGTCTAAAATAGGTGTTTCGGGTAAAAATGCCATAACTTCTTCATAACAGATCCAAATTAAGTAAGAAAACATGTGTTGGTTAGAGTGCAGTCTATAGTATTCTATGTAAAATTTTCATATCCATACAACAAATATTCCGTGTGGGGCACGCTCTACAAGTTCGCTCTCTAGAATAAGCCAAAATTCAACAATGTATGCTATTTTTTCTATAACTCCTTTTCTAAGAGGTTCCAAGTAGTGACACCTAGAGGAATTGCATAAAACACACTGAAGAACATTGTGTACTATTTTTAGATCTTTATTCATTACAAGTACATAGTTATGATTATTTCAAGTTAGGGTTGTTGACTAATCCAAAACTAGTCATGTGAGACTAAAGTAAAGTTTGATGAAAATGATAGTCTCTTGTTGTTAAAGTTAAGGAAGGTTTGAAGGTATGTGATAATATACACTAGGTCTATTACAGAGTTACAAATCAGATTTGGATGATGAAATTGATGATGGATTTTGGTTGAGGTTGAGGTACAGGTTGGTGCATGGTTGATGCACTTGTTTATGGTACAGGTTGATTACAGGATGAGGTACAGGTTGATGCACATTTGAGGCATGGTTCAGGTTATTGGTATAAGTTGTTTGGTGTAGGTTGATTGGTACATGTTTACAATAGTATATCTCACAGTGATAGTGTGACAATGGTTCCATCATTCTACTTATACGCCAGGGAGGTTGGACGGGGCAAGGATAGGTGGTTGTGGCCACCTTTTGGTTGTAGCCGGAGAACATAGGGGGTTGTAGCCTCCTTTTGGTTGTAGCCAAAGAATTGGGGAGTTGGAGCGTCCCTCAGGTTGTATCTTGAGAAACTAGGGGGTTGGAGCCTCCTTCTAGTTGCAGCTGGAAAACAAAGGAAGTTGGTGCTTCCAATGAATGTAATTCTTCAAGACATATAAGAAGAAACAATCCATGGTTTTCTCCTGCTTTGGGTTTCCACGTAAAAACACTGGTGTACTATGTATGTGTATGATTTTTCATTTGTTCATTGTTTATTTACTCTGCAAATATTGGATGATAATGCTACATTGATATAACACTTGCATTATATGGTTAAAAATGATTAGATTTATCTATTACTGATTCACCCCCCCTCTCAGTAATCCAACATGGACGTGATCTCCTTAGTTATCCCTAGGGTAGAGGATAAGAGGACCCACGCCGACATAAATAAAATAACAATACTAATGTAATATGCCCCAATTAAGGGGTAATGTGCCACTATTTAGTGCTTAACATGCCCCTCCCCTTCAGACAAGTGTTTTATGCAACGCTTGATTAATTTTGGATGCTTCTGTATAAAAGACTCATCTTCCCAAGTGGAATATTTAAGAGGTAGCTTCCTTCACTTAGTGAGATACTATGAAATGGATCTATTCCTGAATTGGAGAATTCTTATGTCAGTTGCAGCTTCAAGCTCCAAAAAGATTATTCCTTCCTTTTCAAGTTCTAGAAATATAGTTTGAACTGGGATCTTGTCACCTATAACCTTCTTTAAGCATGAAACATGGAAAATAGTGTGTACTCGCGAAGATGCATGCAAATCCAATTTGTATGCCATAGTACCAATCTTTTGAAACACCTTATAAGGACCATAGTACTTTGGTGATAATTTATTATCCTTCTTAGCTTGCTTGAGGGACATTTGTTTGTATGGTTGTAGTCTTAAAAATACCTAATCCCATACTTCAAAAATTATTTCACTACAATGTTGATCTGCTTGTTGTTTAATGCGATTATGTGCCATGGTCAGGTTGTCCTTTAAGATTTGGAGAACTTGTTGTTAATGTTCGATGTGATCTTCCACTACTTGAACCTTAGATTTTTCTTTTAGAGAAGATGTAATGGAAGGTGGGTGATATCCATAGAGTGCCATAAATGGTGTCATTTTTGTTGTAGTATGAAAGGAAGTGTTATACCACCATTCTACCAAAGGGTAACCACTTGAACCATTGTGTTTTTTTATCAGAGACAAAGCGACGAAGGTATCCTTCCAGACACGTGTTCACTATCTCAGTTTTTCCATCAAATTAAGGATGATAAGATGAATTATGAGCCAATTAAGTACCCAAACAAGAAAATAATTATGTCCAAAAATGTTCAGTGAAGATGGGATCTCTATCACTTACAATAATCTTTGGGCTTCCATGTATATTTTGATATGTCTCCATGAATGCGGTGGAAAATGTACTAGATTTGAAAGTATGAGAGAGTGCACAAAAGTGTGCGTACTTGCTTAGTCTATGAACAATCACCATGATGACAATCTTTCCTTCAGAGTTTGGTAACCCTGTGATGGAGTCCATGGAAACATCCTCCCAATGCTGACTTGGGATGGATAATGGTTGTAAAATACATGGGGTCTTAATTGTTTCCACCTTATTTTGTTGGCAAACCAAACATTTTTCCACAAACCTTTGAACATTAGTTTTAAGGCCATCCCAAAAAAAATGCTTCTTGACCCTATGGTAGGTTTTAAAAAATCCTGAGTGCCCTCCTACCAGAGAGGTGTGCAATTCTAAGAGTACCTTTTGTTTGATTTGGGAGTTCTTACATAAATATAAGTGATATTTGTACCATAGTGAATCATTTTTCCATGTAAATGTATCTGATGCACTGGAATCCTGTTGCAACCTTTGAATGAGAGTCCACACATTTTCATCATTCTTCCATTCATCCCTTGCTTCTATTATCCAATCAGGTTGGATGATCAAGATAGCACAAAGAAAGGCCTCAATATCTTCATCCTTTCTTGAGAGTGCATCTGCCACACAAATTTTCTTCCATTTTTTGTATGTGATTTCAAAATCATAACCCAACATCTTGGTCACCCATTTTTGTTGTTCTTCTGAAGATAGTCTTTGTTACAAGAAGTATTTAAGACTATCATGATATGTTTTGACCTTGAAGTGCCTGCCTATTAGGTAAGAGTGCCATTTCTTCAATCCATGTAGTATTTCCGCCATTTCCTTCTCATAAATGGGTTTGTGTAAATCCTTTCCCTTGAGTGGCTGACTTTCAAAAGAAAGGGGCATTCCTTCTTGCATTAGAACAACACCAATGCCATTTCCTGAGGCATAACATTATGTAATAAAGGTTTTTGTGATGTATGGTGTGGTCAAGACATGAGATTTTCACATCACCTCTTTAAGTTGTTCAAAAACTTGAGTTGCCTCTGGAATCCATGAAAATGCATCATTCTTAGTTAATGTCGTTAAAGGTGCTGCTACTCTTCCATAGTTCTGAACAAACTTGTGGTAGTAACCTGTCAAACCCAAAAATCCTCTAAGATTCTTCAATGTTTTGGGAATCGGCCAGTCCATCATGGCCTTAATCTTGTTAGGGTCTACCTTGACACCTTCATGAGTTACAATATGACCCAAATACTCTACCTCCTTCACCCCAAAGAAACATTTGGATGGTTTGGCATATAGTTGTTTCTCCTTTAGTAGTTGTAGCACCTTGTCAACATGTCGAACATGATCCTACCATGAATTTCTATAGATTTGTATATCATCAAAACATACTAACACAAATTTTCGAAGGAAGGGATTGAAAATGGAATTCATCAACCCTTGGAATGTGGAAGGTGCATTCATAAGGCCAAAAGGCATGACCTAAAATTCATAATGGCCTTCATGAGTTCGGAATGTTGTTTTTGGGATATATGCTTCCTTCATTCTAATATGATGATACCCCGAACAAAGATCCAACTTTGTGAAGTAGAATTCTCCATGTAATTCATATAACAATTCATCAATGACGGGAATGGGAAACTTATCTTTAATAGTGATCTTGTTGATCTCTCTATAATTTGGACACATATGCCATGGGCCCTCTTTCTTGAGTACCATTACCACTGGTGTAGAGTAAGAACTTTGGCTAGGTCTAATAATGCTAGCCTCTAACATTTCTTCAACCATACGCTCAATGTCACTCTTCTGTGCATAAGGGTATCTATAAGGCCTAATGTTAGGAGGAACACTCCCAAGAATTAGGTGAATGTCATGATCATGATTTTGAGTGGGTAGAAGACCTCAGGGAATATCTTCAAATACTTTGGAATGCTTATCAATGATCCCTTGGAGATCTAGAGGAATAGATGGCTTAGATGTTTGAACATATAGTGAGCATAATTGTACAATTACACCTCGATGCCCCTTTTTCAATAATGTTTTCATGCCATTAGAGATTATCACCTTACTAGGTTTCCCTGTGATACCCCTTAACTCAATTTCCTTTCCTTCGAATGAAAATTTCATGAAAATTTCTTGAAAATTAAAATCCACTGTTCCCAATGATTGTAACCATTGGACTCCTAGTACGACACCAACACCACCCATGGGTATAGCAATCATTGGAATATTCATTAAATATTCCCCCATAGTAAGATTTATCTTATGGAATTTTCCCAAGCAATTGATAGTTCCTCCATTTGTAATCATTACTTGAAACTCTGGCACTGGATATATAAAGAAATTGAGAGCTTTGGCTAATTTATAGTGAAGGAAATGATGAGTACTACCAGAATCAATTAGGACTATTACATTTTTGTTTTTGATATATCCTTCGATATTGAGGGTTTAAGGAGTACTAATTCCATCCAATGCATTACATGATATCATGGGAGTCAACTCTTCAGAAGAAATCTCTTCTAATTTTTCATCTTGAGATGGTTCTTGTTCTTTTTCTTGTTCTTCTTCCTCTTCACAATCTATGTAGAATAATTTCTTCTCATCACACTTATGTCCCTTACTGTACTTGCTTTAACAATTAAAGCATAAACCTTTTTCTTTTCTTTCCTTCAATTGTTGAGGTGTTTTAGGAGAAGGAACATTATTCTCTTGATAGATGTTAGGATAGGTCCTTCTAGTAGCCATAGCCATATTTTTACTTTCAACGTTTCTCACCACCCTGAACGCATTCTCCAATGATTTGGGTTCCAAAAGGAGAACCTCATGTTGAATGTTATCCTTTAAAGTTCCTATGAATACATCAATCAGGTGCTCATTTGGAATATCCGTTACCTTTATAGTCAATCTTTGAAAGTTCTCAATGTGCTCTGCAACTGAACCCTTTTGCTTGAGATTTATCAATTGGATAAAGAAGGTATTGCTCCTTGTATCTTCATAGTGTGCTATCATTTCTTCCATGAAAATTGTCCAAGTGACAAGTGATTTGTGATAAAAAAGACATAGATACCACATAAATTGATTGGGTTCTAAATATAAAGAAGCAATTCATACCTTTTGTGTGTGTGACACATCATGTAGATCAAATAACTTCTCCATTTGAAGTATCCATGTGATTGGATCCTTTCCATGAAACTTCCTCATATCAATCTTAGGAAAGTGGTTGGTCTTCAACCCAAAGTTGGAGTTTCTCGAGTCTTGATTCATCTTCCTTTTGTCCTCATCATGAATTTCATGGGATACATTTTCACTTTCAGGTGGAATCTCCTTTAGGAATTTTTTCAATCCTTCCATGATATCCCCTTTTAAACCATCCATCTTAGTATCCATTATTGCCTCCGACTTAGCTTCAGTTGAATCCATCATCCCTTGTAGTTCATCATTTTTTATTGCCTTCTTTTTTAAATCATTTATGTCCCTGCACATTTCTTCACCTTCATCAAGCTTCCAAGTAGGAATATCTAAAGGCTTATTTGGTGTAGAAGTTACCTTTTTTGGTGGCATGTTGGCCAAGTATCACTTTTAAACCTTGATTTCGAGGTGGTTTTGCTAGACGATATTTCTTCTACTATATCTCCAAAATTTAGGCCCTTCTGGGTATGAAAATTTATCTCTGTAGTTCTCTTCTACATCTTCTCTAAAATTCCACAGGTCTGATCAAAATTGGATGTTCCAAGTGGAAGTTATGGTAACTTCCCCACACCTTGCTTATTTTTGGCCCTTCCAGGAAAACATACTTATAAAGTGTGCCAAGAGCACAATATCTGATATTTGATTCTGAAACTTGCACCAAAAATACTACAGACTGTCCACTATCCAATGAAACTTGTCTCACTTAATTTGGATTCTCACTGAAGAAGATATCACTGTTTTACCTGAAACACTAGTTTGAGACTAGTTAATATGACTAGTCAACTACCCTATCTTACACTGGGTGTATCTACAAACGTAAAATGACCTAGAATATGAAAGTTTTATCACAACTACCTTGATAATTTATATGAATAGCCTCCAATATTCAGGGTCTAACATGTCACATAAAACATTTTATAGAAAAAATTGCACGATGTCTAAATTCAGGATGATTCCAGAACCCTATACTACATAAGATCTATCTCCAAAATTATAAGGCCTCATGAGCTTAAATTTTAACCTCAAGTACCTTGATCCATCTACTAAATATCCTTCAAGCATTTCCTTCTGAAACATCGTATAAAAAAATTTATAGCGAAAATTCCAAGGTGTCTCAGATGCAGCAACGAAACCCCAAGACCTTGCTCTAATTCCAAATGTTAAGAACCAAATACCAAAATAGCATAAAAAACCTTAGAATAAGTACTCAATTCCTTGAAAAAGATATAATTTTAGATAATAATCCTCTTCGAGGGGGAACCTCCTTATACACCACATAAATTTACAAATACAAGATGATTCCAAATGAACAGGTCTCCTTGGTATATATAGGAGACTAGGAGGTACAATTACAACTACTGGACCCAAGACAACATAAATAAAATAAAAATACTAATATAATATTCCCCAATTAAGGGGTAATGTGCCACTATTTAGGGCTTAACATATACACCCATTTACATCTCATAAGTTTTATTCCTTTCAGAAAATGTACAAGATCCCAAGTATAGTTTTACATTAAAGAAAAATACTCTTCATTCATTGTTGCATCTCAATATAGATGATCTAAAGCTTCTGAAAATGTCTTTGGGTCATGAGTCTCTAAAAATTGAGCCAAAATAGAAGAGGATCATTGGAACTGTGAACGTGTTCGACGTTGATTTGAAGGACCACCAACAAGATCACCGACTGCTTCTTGTGTTGAACAAACCCATCTAGGAAGCAATGGTGTTGGTGTAGGTTTAGGTTCAATGGAATCATCTAGAGAAAGGTGAGAAGGTGGAGGTGTATTTTCATCCTCACTGTGATCATTTGAAGAAGAAGAAGAAACCATAATAGGAACATAAGAAGGAACAAATGTTGAAGATGTCTCACAGGTCGAAGAAGGCACAAACGCCTAATTAGGCTCGCAGGCCAAGAGATTTTCATCAAATTTAACATCTCTTCTAATAATAATTTCATTACAATGTGGTTGAAGAAGTCTATCACCTTTGATATCAAATTTAACATCCCCAAGCCCATCCGAGGGACATTACGGTGTGAAATACACATGAAAACCAATTTTTTTTTCTAACTAAATTGATTAATTTATAGTTAGCTAATTTCCTGTACATTTTACCTACAAATTAAAACCGATTTAACTATTTTATAAAACCATAAAATAGATGCATCTAAAATGTTTTATTAATCAACATGAAATGCAGCGAAACAACTACTTACAACAACATATAAATCATTCTCATTTACAGAGATCATGCACAACAATTAAAATTCATAATACAACAGAAACAAGATAAAACACTTATCTTTAAACAAGAGTTGTGCAACCAGCTACTTGGAACGAGCGTTCCACCCAACCATAGACCGACTGTTCCAAATATTAACAGTTAGTCACCCCCGAGCTGAGGCTAGTAATCCACAAAAGAAGGTGGTCTCTCACAGTCCACACACAACTCATAAACTCACAAACCAACTGATATTCTTCTACAACTATCCCGATTTTCCACCAAATCTCTTTCTCTTGAACTTCCCAACCTAAGGAATGTACCCCTTCACTTATCTTAGTCCCTTAGGCATCCCATTCCTTTATAAATTTCTCTCTGGCACATGTAACCAGGAATATCTCAGCTCAAAACTCAAGGGAACTTGCTACTAGGAAACTATCAACAAACCAACAGTAAACAATTGTTTATTTAGTGCAACTCACACCAGAGTTCACTCTTTAGGCCTGAAAACCTGGCTCTTCAATTTCCATCTCCAAATATGATCCAATACGTTCCATATTTATCTATAATTCACCCTCCATGGCTGAACCATCTTCAAGCTCTGTTTCTTCCTCTCTACTTGCTCCTCATGCACCAAAACTCAATGTGTAAAATTGTTGTCCCCACCCATACAAATTTCCTCCCTTTGGCTTGTCACACTCTTCCCCAAGCTGATTGTACTCAACCCCCATGTGCCCAATAACTTTGGGATGTGAACACTCACACACACCCTCTTACTTGTGTTCAATGATTGGCTTTGGGAACACTCAATAAAGAATTGGAAGGATCATATAGAATTAACAAGTTTAGGAAAATGGGTTAAATTAATATACATGGGTAATTCCCCCTTGGAACCCTCTTGGCCATTATCCTAGACACTCCCGTCTCTTTTGGATTAATTCAGCCCCCATCTCTTTTCCATATCCCCTTAGCAACTGGAGTCACATTTTATTAATAAAACAAGGAAATTGTTGGCCCTTGACCAAGTTTTGAGGGATCTGGTCAATTTTGGCCTATTTTGGGACTTCGATAGCCTGTCGAAGGAAGAGCGCAAGATGAAGAAGAGATCATGGGATATTGACCCACTTATGAGTGATTTTTGGGTTATGGGATTATGTAACGGGAATGGGATGTCGGCCCATGGGTTTACCCATGTTTAGGCCTATTTTGTAAATGTATAAATAGATGTCTAGGCTATGTAAGAAAGGGAGATCGATGTATTTGTGTGATATTGGGCTAAGTGATAGATTTATGTGATCGAAGGATTGTAAGTGCTCTGTGCATCCTATGTGAGACTCTTAGAGCTAAGTGCGAGTGACTGAAGAAGGATTAGTGTTGTAATCTAGCTCGGGGAAGGAGGATCTGGTGAGGTGTGCGCAGATCTCCTGTCCTATGCAGTGTAGGATTTTGATGGCTCTATGCATGTAACTGATTAACTGAAGACAATAGAGAAGAAGAGTTCGTGGATGTAGCCCTAGGGTGGGTGTGAACCACATAAACACTGTGTTGTTCTCCTTTGTGCTTTGTCTTGATGTGTTTATGACTTCTCTTGCTAAGTGCTTTGATATAGATAGATAAATCTACTTGCTTTGTGCTAATGATGTGTATGAATGTTAGATCTGAACTATATGAATGTGCTTAGTGCTTTATCTACTAGATATAACATACCTCTTTATGATAAAGTGCTTAAATACATCAGATCTGAGTGAATGATGTCATGATCTATCCCATCTATGCACTAGATATTGGTTGAATATTGATGAACTGTCGGTGCTAAGTGATCTGTTAAGTATTACAATCACAGATCTGTGTCCCAACTAAGGTTGCATAAATTTGAGTCCTGCAACCACCCCTTCCTCTACCTCGAGTGAGACTTCATCTGCTTCGCAGGTGCTGCCGAAAGGGCTGGTAGTTAGGGTTTTGTTGGTGTGTTGTTGTAGCATTGAACCCTGGGTCTGCCCCTGTGCCAATAAATGATTTCATTGCCGGGACCTGAAACTGTGATTGTTGGGAACTGAGAAAGAAGAAGATTTGTGCAAAGATCCATCCTGAAACTGTGATTGCTGGGAACTAAGAAATAAGAATCTTTGTGCAAAGATCTGTCCTGAAACTGTGAAAGATCCAAGCATAAATTTGTTGCCCTAATGCACAACATTGTAATGGACTTGTGAAGTTTTGTGCCAAGAAAAGAGGTCAGATATGAAAGAAAAGAGGTCAGATCTGTAAGCTCTGTGCTCTGATAAAGGTAATAATAGTGAAAAGTTCTAGATTTGGAAGCTTTGTGCTTTGTAAAAGTAAGATTAGTGGATTTATTTATTTATTTTAAAAGTATGGATCTAGGTATGTTTGATAGATTCTATCCTAGCTTGAAAAATAGGGCACTAATAGATGAAAGAAGGTTTGATATGAGTATATATGATAAGAATAGTGAAAGATATGTTATACCTATGCATAGAAAGAATGTTTGGAATAACAAATGGATGCAGGATCCTAGAAAGAATTTGTTGTAGGTTAGCTCCTATGATCCTAGCGCATAGTATAGGAGAATCTGGGGATCATTTAAAAGAAAGAGAAGATTAACCCTCTGTTATAGTTTTAGAATACCAGGACATATTGCTAAGGAATTCCCTGGGAGAAGACCTATCTGTATTTGTTGCAAAGCTATGGACCATGAAGTGTTGGATTTTCCTAGAATGATTGCTAAGCTTGAAGGACTGAATCTAAATCAAGAAAACCCTAAGATAGATCCAGAAATAGCAGAACCCTAGAAAGAATCAAAGAAAGTATTTATACAGATGAAAGAAACCTTGAATGACCACCGACATGTCATCTTATCAGAGATCTTCAAAGAAAAATAACACCTTGAAGCAAGAATAGGAGACTTCAACATCGACTCTATTATAGATGAGGAAACATAGGTGAATATCATGATAGAAAGAACTTGGGAACTTTTAGGGAAGCCCGCTATGACCCCTTCATTAGGAGGAATAGGGATATTCAGAGGAAAGCTGATAAACCTATGCGGGAGGCTCGCTCAGATACCTATGAATGCAAATGGAACTTCGACAGAAGAAGATTTTGAGATTATTAAATTTACCGAGGACAACGCCCCATTTACAATGTTACTAGGAAAACCTTGGATTGACAGATATCAAGCCAGATGAAAGGAAGAAGAAGAAGTTTTGGAGCAGAAGAAACAAGAGTTAAAAGACTTCATGACTAGAAGGATCGCACACTTGCTTGAAGAACATGAGAAAAAATCAAATCTATTTAACACTAGAGCCCGGATGTCGAAGTTGCAAGAACATTAAGGGACCCACAGAAGACTGACGTACCCACCCCAGATAAGGAAGAAGTATTACCCTTGAATCCTAGGAAATAATCTCAACAACGCGTAGTGACTATGTCAAAAGAAGATAAGAATCATAATGGAAAAAGGAATACCAAGACGAAGCTCACTGGATAGAAGGATAGAAAACTAAATAAGAAGAGAGCTAAGATCGAAAATTTGTAGAAGGATCCAGAGGGAACCTCACAGAAGGAAAATTTTCAAAATTGGATCTTTGTCGGGATATCAGAACAACGTCACATGGCACTTCGCCATGGCGAAGAAATATATCCATTCGTGACATTATAACCGTTCGACCGACGCTCCGAACGGGTAGAAAGGAATTTATGGTTAGATAGCTTGACATCAGACTGTTGGAACCACGTTGTAATGGACAGAACAAAGTTAATGAAGGATTCATAGCCATTTCAAGCGACCCATTGTCGAGTTACCTATTTATCCCATCGCGCCATGAACCGATAACACTTTTGCTAACCAAGAGTTTGAGCCCACAGACTAAGTGAATTTTGCATAGTGATCATCGCACTCTTTCCATCTATTTCATTGTAGTGTCTAATTTAATCTTGAACCTGATATCATTAATCCTGAGCGCGTATGTCCGACGAGCTCAATGCAGTCGAAGAATATGTGACATAAGTAATCTTCGACCTAATGACTGAAAGAGTCATGTCGGAGAGAGGATTATCTATAGGGGTCCAAGATTCATCCACCAAAACAGTGCAAGTGTCTCCATCGACTACTCGCGGAGCCAAACCATCCCGACCAACAGATGAAAAGCGAACCAAGAACAAGGATGACTTAGCGAATGCCAAATTGATCCCAACCATACTACTTGCCTATGTTCCACCTCTGACTGGCGCAGTGAATCAAGACAATGTGCCCAGAGATTTAGAATACACCTTGGTTATGACGTACCTCCCGAAGGGGATACGCGCAGTTCGAGCAGACCAGAATAAGATTGTAGCATCAAATTTTAGTGACTTCAACCTCGGAGATCGAAAGGTTTATAACATGCTCACCCCGTACAAGTACCTGACCAATACGAAGGGAAATAATTCTAAGATAATTCCCTAGTCGTGGACGATGAACCTCACACAGTCCACTTTGTTGAATGTCATGAAGATCCCACACTTCGGACGACACCAGGAAGTCAATGCCTGTGTCAAGCTGCTGCTTTCTTGTTATCATGGTAGATACTTGTGGTTAAACTGTTGTATTACAGTTGATCCGACATTGATCCATAGGATCACAGGGTTAAGTATGCAAGGACCTGACCCGCAAGCTTTCCATCCTGGAAAAGAAATGGACCACGCGCTAGCACAGGAAATCAAGGACACCTACAAAGATGTCGAGAAGGGGAAGCGAGGCTATAAGGTAGCTTCGATCCAGAATGGTGCAATATGCCTTGCCTGTCAACTAATTGCAGGGAAGTTAGTAAGAAATAACCGACCTACCCAAGTCACTGGCTTTGTATTCGACCTCGAAGGGAAGTGTGCAGAAGGCTTATAGATGAACTGGGCAAAGTACCTGGTGAACCAGTTGGAACTTGACTGCAGAGAAGTGCAAGATCAAGGTTACGAATTCCATTTTAGTTGGATTTTAATCCTTACTTCATTCATTTCCTGGGAGATGCTGGAAGGTGCGACCTTCCCCGACATCAAGCCATTTGAACCGCTGGCCAAGAAGTTTAGTACACTGTACTCAAGCGATATGAAGAAACAATGGTAGTCAAATGTCATATTCCATACTTACTACAATCAGCTGAAGATAGCCATATAGTCTAAGCCTCGCATGAATCCAAATAATTTACACCAATTCAGGCCTTTGATGAAGTTCAATGCAGATAGGCATTTTATTTACATTACAATGCGAGAAGACGAACATAGGCAACAAATTCAGTCCTACTACAAGTTGACGGAGGAGGACCTGGAGGAGATTACTAAAGACTGGTCGACAAACCTCCTTATTCCAGCAGACCCTACGGAGATATCTGACATAGACATCCCAAAAACTGTGCAAGATACACCCAGACCCAACAAGACAAAGAAGACCGAAGAAGTACAAGATTTGAGGACTTGACCAAGTTTTGAGGGATCTGGTCAAGTTTGACCTATTTTGGGACTTCAAAATCCTGTCGAAGGAAGAGCACAAGATGAAGAAAATATCGTGAGATCTCGACCCACTTATGGGTCCTTTTTGGGTTATGCGATTATGTAACGGGAATGGGATGTTGGCCCATGGGTTTACCCATGTTTAGGCCTATTTTGTAAATGTATAAATAGATTTCTAGGCTATGTAAGAAAGGGAGATCGATGTATCTGTGTGATATTGGGCTAAGTGATAGATCTATGTGATCAAAGGATTGTAAGTTCTCTGTGCATCCTGTGTGAGACTCACAGAGCTAAGTGCAAGTGACTGAAGAAGGCTTATTGCTGTAACCTAGCTCGGGGAAGGAGGATCTGGCGAGGTGTGCGCAGATATCCTGTCTTATGCAGAGTAGGATTTTGATGGCTCTGTGCATGTAACTGATTAACTGAAGACAATAAGAAGAAGAGTTGGTGGATGTATCCCCAGGGTGGGGGAAAATCACGTATACACTGTGTTGTTCTGATTTGTGCTTTGTCTTGATGTGTTTATGACTTCTCTTGCTAAGTGCTTTGATATAGATAGATAAATCTACTTGCTTTGTGCTAATGATGTGTATGAATGTTAGATATGACCTATATGAATGTGCTTAGTGCTTGATCTACTAGATCTAACCTACATGTTTATGATAAAGTGATTAAATACATCAGATCTGAGTGAATGATGCGATTCTCTGTCCCATCTGCGCACTAGATATTGGTTGAATATTGATGAACTGTCGGTGCTAAGTGCTCTGTTAAGTATTACAATCACATATCTGTGTCCCAGCTAAGGTTGCAGACATATGAGTCCTGCAACCACCTTTTCCTCTACCTCGAGTGAGACTTCATCTTCTTTGTAGGTGTTGCCGAAAGAGCCAGTAGTTAGGGTTTTGTTGGTGGGTTGTTGTAGCGTTGAACCCCGGGTCTGCCCTTGTGCCAACATAAATACAATTCACATATTACATCGCTTGGTCGTAGCCACATATTATATCTACGTAAGCATTAATTAGACTGGGGATTATTGTGGGGATGTTATAGAAATGGTATATGATATCTATGTGCTTCGGACTATCATGAAACAATGGATTCTCCGAGAGTTTGATGCAACTCTGGTTATCACAATGGATCAAGTCCAACTCAATATCCTGACCAAACAATCCTGTGAGTAGATTTCAAAGCCAGATGGATTCACAACTATCTAAACTGGATGCCATTTACTCTGCCTCAGCTAAACTCAATGCTACTGAGGTCTGCTTCCTGCCGAACTGGGAAATGACTGTTGACCCCAAACTGAAGCAACACCAAGAGGTGCTATTCCGATCTATATCACTTCTTGCCAAATCTGAATTTGAGTACCCCTGCAACCTCACACCATCACCACCAAGGTACTTCAACTCGTATCCTATTGTTCCCTGCAAGTATCCGAGCACATGCTTTGCTACCACCCAATGAACCTCCCTTAGATCCACCATGAATTGGATCATAGTGTTAACAACAAAACAAATGTCTGGTCGAGTGTTGACCATATACATCAATGAACCAATCAGTTGTCGGTACTGTTTGGGGTCTACCAGCTTTGAATCTGAAGAATTAATCTTCCTCAGTTTGGTCACCATTGGAGTGGCCATCGATCCTCTCTCCTCCATCTTGAATCTCTTCAAGATATCAAGAGTGTACTTCCCCTTTCTAAGGAATATCTTGTTGGGTTGTTTCCAAACCTCAAGTCCCCAAAAATAATTCATTGGTTTGATATCCTTCATCTAGATCATCCACATACAAAACCAAGATGAGGACCTCGGATCCAACCATAAAGAAGTATAGGTTGGGATATTCCTCACTCTTGGTGAAGCCCATGCCCTGCAAATAGCTTTCAATCCTGGAGTACCAAGCTCTGGGTGCCTGTTTGAGTCCATATAGGGATTTGTTCAGCCTGCACACATGTGTATTCCTGTCATGAACCTAACACCCCTATGGATTCTAGATGTAGACTTCTTCCTCAATGAATCCATTGATGAAGGTTGTTTTCATATCCATTTGATGGATGCTCCACCCCATATGAGAAGCAATAGATAGTGCTGCTTGGATAAAGGAGTATTTGGCTACATGGGAAAAAGTCTCCTTGTAGTCTACTCCCTCTTTCTGAGAGAACCCATAAGCCAAAAATATGGCCTTGTACTTATCCACACTACCATCTACTTCATGCTTTACCTTGTAAATCCACCTAGAAGTCACCACTAACTTTCCCTCTATCCTCGACACAATCTCCTAGACATCATTCCTCATGATGGAGTTATGCTCCTCCATTATGACATCTCTCCATACTTGTTGGTTGGTTTCTTCCTCAAATATGGAAGGTTTTGAGTCTATGATATTGGTCATCAAATCCATGCATGTCAGAAACTTTTGAGGAGGCTTGTTCTCCCGGAATGTGGTCCTGGGAGGCTCAACATGATCCTGAGCATCCTGCAAGGTCTGCTCAACCCACCTGGGACTCCTAACTGAAGTAGAAGGAGATGAATACTCCTCCACCTCCTTGTATTGTAACTATCTTCTCTCTACTCATCCTTTGTTTCCACCTCCTGTGGCCCCTCTACAACTGCTGGTAGGTCCTACAATTTCTTAAATGCCAAGTTCTCCTCGAACTTGACATCTCGACTCGCCATTGTTCTCTAATGCTTTATTAGGAATACTTTGTAAGACTTCAAATACTTATTGTATCCCACCAAGACGCCCCTCCCTCCTAAGGGCTACAACTTTGTCCTCTTCTCCACAGGAATGTTGATATAGACTGGACAACCAAAAATCTTGAGATTTCTTATCTCGGGTCTCTTACCTGTGAATGCTTCCTCCGGTGTCTTATCCTCCAGTATCTTATGTAGGCTCCTGTTTTACAAGTACACAGTTGTATTTCATTCCTTAGTCCACATGAACAAAGGAAAACTATGATAATGGATCATGGAATTTGTTGCACTGATGATATACCGATTCTTCCTCTCTGCAACCCCATTCTATTGCAGGTTGTAGGGAAATGTCTTCTCCCTCTTGATTCTTTCTTCCTTGTATAAATCAATGAACTCTGTAGAGGTCAACTCACCCCCATTATCTGTTCTCAACACCTTGATATTCCATCCTATCATGTTCTCCACCTGAGCTTTGAAGGCTCGGAAGTGACTGAAGACCTCATCCTTGGTCTTCATGAAGTAGATCCAGGTCTTCTTGGAGAATTCATCAATGAAGGTCACATAGTAGGATGCACCCTTCACTGAAGCTACTAATGTAACGTTCCCAACCACCCAGGCTGGGCCACGCCACACAAAACTCTCCCAATTACAACTATGATACCACATTATAGCATCCCCAACTTCCTGCTAGGGAAGGCCACTCCAAAAATTTTGAATTATGATACCCTTAAATTAAATCATATATTCTTCATATGAACAAAGTTAAGAAGAATAATAACAACATACAAAAACAATAATTCATACATGTAAAGAACAAATATTTCATGATAGAAAAATCATAATTACACATATAGTAATTGAAATAAGCACATGATAGACACCTATCTCATGAAATAAACACCAACTGCATGCAGACCTTCCACATTCCTCTCATCCATAGACCACACTACTTGTAACAATAGTGGGTCACCCCCGAGCTGGGGATAAACTCTACTGGGTCAAATGGAATCCTAAGCCAATCTAAGGTCTATAATCAACGAAAATGCTCAGTGCAAGGTGCCCAATTGTTGCAACTATCCTATTGTCTCTCATTCCCCACATGCATGTCACACCCCAGGAAGTGTGCCCCTTCTCTGCTCAAAAGTCCCTCAACTTCCCCACTTCCCTTCCAGGGCTTCAGCAATAGGCAGAATGGGAAGTCTCATATCCATGTATCTATTTCCCAGTGCAGCGAGAAACAATTCCCAATAGTTTCTCACCTAGAGAAAACTACACACAGGCTTAATAACCCACCTCTTCAACATACATGCCTGACAACCCGCTTCTTCAGCTCCAATCTTCCTCGGTACATGCACATGTACCAATTGGTAGCATGGATGAGTGAATGGTCAACATCATGAATGAATGAATGAATCCCCCTCCCCAAAAGATGAGAAATTACACTATATCCCCCAAATTACATATGCATGTGTCCTTTATGACACATGGCACTCAAGGAACCCCCCTTGTTTCCACTTTATAAACTTAGGATATATTTTATCCATAAATTTAGCCTTAAGGAATATTAATATTAAATTAATATAATATTCCATTGGGCTTAAGCCCCCTTAACTTATCCCTTTTCCTAGACTCTTAGCCCCATTTTCCTTTCTAGTGGAGGTTACCCCCCCATCTCTTTTGTATGGTCAGTCAACAACAATGATGTAATTTATTAATGATATCTTGATCATGATTATAAATTAGAATATAGGCACACATGCCTTTTAGCAATCCAGTCTCCCTGGTCTAATAATAACACATACACTCTGGCCTCAAAACATATTTACAAAGGCACTCTGGCCAAAATTATCCTGGCTTACCAACCTATATGTACATTACAACTGAGGCTCAACCTGGGGTATTATATTCCCTCCCCCTTATTTATGCACCGTCCTCAGTGCATTATATACATTTACATTCAAAATTGTTCAAAAATCTCAATGCCTTTCCTATTGGAAGCTTGTTGTCTTCATGGTGCTCTTTTTCCAAGCATCTGATTCATATTTTCATACTTCAGCTAGAAGTCTCTTTCTCTATTCCATAGAGCTATTTCAGGAAATAATTATCCTCACTATGACATTCTTGAGCTACCTCCTCCTTTCTGCACTGACTCTTCCAGGCTCAAGAATCCTTTGACTGCTACATAATCCTTCAAATATCCATTTTTCCAAGGCTTTCACAAACAAGGAGAGCACCAACTCATTACCAAATCCTCACTAAGGATGCGCAATTTAAGGCTCCAATGTCCCAACAACAACCATTCTTCCTAAGCATCCTAATTTCAATAATCATCATCTCATATGTGTCACACACATACAATCATCATGAGATAATATCATATCAATTTCACGTAGGATTTCAAATATATTTCATAAGGAAAATTCAACTTTTTTCCAAAATATGAAAGTCTATCTCATATTTTTCTTGGTTGTTGCAATAGCAAGCAACAATCTTTATTATGGATTTTTGCAACTCCATACTTGAGACCACTTTTTTTTTTTGCAATGCTTCCATCTTGCATTCAACCAACATATTATTAGTGCTTCTTACATAATATACTTTTATTGAAATATGTACATAAGATTACATAGTGATCTTAGAATTGTCTACACTAAATAATTCAATCGTAGATATTAAACCATTTATTAAGTAGAATGAAATTATCATTCTCTGCATAGGAATTTCCAGCCATTAGACCTTTCATTCTTCCAACATCATTATTTTTATTACTCTATTTTCTGAACATAATTTTCCTGTAGTCACTGCTCATGTGACTACCTGAGTTGCAACTTTCATGTTGTAATGGCTAACAAGCCCTAAAACGTTCTCAACTCCATGAATTAGTAATAATTGTAACATCTTATTTGTTAGCATAATCCTTTCCTTTAAATATCATATATGTATGCATTCACAAAAAATCAAGCACCTTTTATAATTATTACAGGTCTCTAGCCTTTACCACACCTAGTGGTATCTTATTTCCATTAATGCATTCAAATTATGCAATAATTTAATTTATATAATAAACTATGGCTAGGGTAATTCTTACCTAAATTTCCCTTAAGCAATTATGCAATATAAATACATAAAATTTATACCTGCATAGTTTCCCTTAAATACATTTAATGCTACTTGGCTAGATGGTATTAATAGGAGCTTCCTTCATATGGATGTTTTCCATATGAAACAACATCATCAATAACATTTGAATCCATGCAAGAAAATAATTATTTCTTTCCTAGCACAAAAATTGTCATTAGCAACTTTCATAATCATATATATATAACAATAAACTACTTCTAATATTCAATATGTTATACAAATATACATTCATTAATGCATATTTATATGCACTAATAGTGCATCATTATCATGCTCATAAATTCATATGCATTCTAGTTCATGTGCTAAGTATGGTTTTCCGACATGCCATATTATATTTGCTTCTATACAATTGCAGCAACCTCTTTTCTCATGTACAACCTTATTTGTTGTTACTGGTTGTCCTCGATTCTCACTGTAATCACTGCACACAATTATTTCCTCCTTGAGCACTTTTCTAGCCAATTCCACTCTTGAATACCTTTGCTTTTCCAACCACATACTATGTCGATATTAAATTTCAACATTCCTCTTTTTGTTTTTGGGATCCTTCTGACCAAGCACATACATTACCAAATTACATTCCCAGCCATGCTCTCTTATTGACTTTACATCTTCAACCTCCATTTACTTTTTGGGATGAATCATTTTGGCCCAAAAAGTAAATACATCTTCAACCTCCATGCCCTTGTAGTTGCTTGAACCATTATTTTCTCCTTTCCTAACCCATTTGGTTTTCAACTTGACTTCCTTAGTCAATTTCCACCATATTGTGATGCTCCACAATGTCTTCTTTTCTAGTTTCATAGAGATTATCTTAAAGTAGTTGAAACTGCTTTTATTTTCTATCATACATTCTAGTGATACTTCCAACCTCCTGGATTATCACCAACAACTCTTTTCCATTTGAGATGAGTTCTTTCAGGTACCCTCTCTTCTTCATACCAAGTCACATAGAACCATTTTCTTTCTTATGGTTCTTTATTGATTTACCCTTAGAAAATCATCTCCATGCTTGAATTATTTTGACTTTCTATCCCAATCCACTTTTGGTATGTACTCAACACCTTGGGAGTGCAACAAACATTCTCTCACTATATCAACCGTTTCCTATTTATTGTTGGTATAGCTCTCAGAGTGCTACAAGAGACTCAAAATAAGTTGTCATCCACCTAGTGGTGCCTTTCCCAAAAGTATGTCTATATACCTCCAGAACCAATCCGCACATGGTGAATTTCTTATGCATCTACTGGCACTTCTTTAGTATGCACACACCTACATTACTTCACCCCTAAATTTCTATCATCCAACCATGCTTCCACTGCTCTACTCTGGCAACAATCATCAAGGTGTTATCTCCAAAACTATAGGACAAATCCTTGGAGATGTTACATCTTATTTCTATGAATACACTATGTCTTCCTTTATTAGAAGCCTAATGTCTTAAAATTTCAATCCTTTTAGAAAAGTCTTGCCTAAAATGTACTACTTTATCTGTACATTGACACCCTTTATGGTGATTGGAATTTCACTATTTCATCCACTCAATGATATGCCTCACTATTTCATCCACTCAATGATATGATTTTGCATCTTGATTACATTGAGCACTTTGATTAGTAGGAGTGGATTTCTTGTAGTGGATTCCTAAGCCTTCATGGATGAACATAGACTCACACCTTAAGATTCTTCAATATTGACCTTTGATCATCTTGTGAGGCATCCTTGTCATAAAACTCTTTCCTTGAGTACCTATGTTCATATTTAACCAAATTTAAACCTTCTCACCTATTTGGAAAACCATCTCTGCACACTTCCATGCTCTTAGCTTCATGCATACTCATTACTCTTTATTTATCATGAAACATGGTGTTGGGCTCTAAAGATGTCCTAAAATATAAACTATATGCATCATCCAAAGGTAGGTGATGGCACAAGCATTTTACTTGTTGCCTAAGTAGGTTCTTACCTTCCGTTTTCAATACCCATCCTCCAGATATGCAACCCCTGCAAAGGGATAACAATTGTAACAAAAGGAATGGCAATTGTTTCGTTCAAATGAACAACACTACTTGCAAAAGAAACAACAATCGTAACAAGGGAACGACAATTGTTATATTGGGTCGAACTAATGTTTCATTAATTGAGTTGTAGTATTTTCCCAACTATTTAATTTATCAATCCGAGGTTCATAAACTTACGAAGCACATGCAAAGTATATGCAAGATTGAAGCGAAACTAATCTAATCTAATGTTTAAGATATGAATGAAATTGAATCATTAATCTAATGCAGGAAATTGAAACACACGACTTGGAATTGAATTAATCTAGTTGTGTAAATGAAATTAATCTAAGAATGGAAAATTGCGTAAATGAAAATAATCTAGGAATGGTGAACTACATGAAAGAAAAGAAAATACAACATGTGAAGAATTGAATGACACAACAACATATGTGAGCTCGCACCAATGAAGCAATCTTACATTACAATAACCAAATCAATCTTCATAAATGAAAGCATGAAAACCAAAACCATGAATCAAAGCTAAGAATCCCTTTCTTTCAAATCCAAATGACTACCATTAATGACTACTCTAATTCTCTACTTGATTACTACTCTACTTCCATATTCTAATTGAATCCTCATGAAGAGAGAGCACTCTCTTTTATACATGAGGGCCTTGAAGATAAGATAACCTTCTCATAATTATAGATCCACTTTTCTTTCAACCTATTTCCCATTATTACAAAATATAATCCCTTCAAATCCTCACACATATTTCTCATATATCTTGGATAAGATATTCCAGCCAAATCTCCATGATCTTCTCCTTGGAATGGGCTTGAATTATCTCCTCAAATATTGAAATGGTGGAGGAAGTATTCGAGAAGTCCTTTTGAATTAATCCTTCACATATTCCTACACATTACAAAGCTCACACATATTTGAGAT
>ML777831.1:301678-359881 GCA_009831015.1 Picea engelmannii | reverse complement strand
ACATTTAATCACAAATTCCCTTTTAATACTAAAATGAATAAAGTGGAAAATAATAAGGTGAAACCCAAATGTATTTATGAAATGATATCATGAAAGGTTAATGGGGCGATGAAATGTGAAGAATGATGAAGGGAAAGGTGGATGAAAATAGGAAATTTCTGAGCCCCAACATGCCCCCCAACTTAACTTGTTGCACGTCCTCATGCAACCATGCATGGATCTTCTCAAGAAATTTTTGGCATCTGAATGTTGGCTTTGAGTGATGATAATGAATGTTTTCTAGGATGGGATTTACATAAGTAACAAATTACATTTTCTTATGGTTGGTTCTTGTGTGACAACCATGAATATAAAGAATGTTAGTTCTTGTGTTATCAACATTCATTTCATTATTTGTTCTCTTGCTGTTATGATAATAATTTTCCCATATTCTTACTGGAAAATATATTCTATCAATGTGCGTAAGGAAACATTATTGAGTATAAGAAATCCCTTTTTCATATTTGTGAATCATGCCAATTTGTATATCAATGCTTATGAAGCAAAGTGCAACAGAGTATCGTTGGAAAATAAATGTTGGAAAAGAAATGTTCATAAATGGTAAATGAGATGAAAAATGGAATGATGGTAGTGGAAAAGTGGAGTGATGACAGTGAATAAGTGAATAAAGTCTCCTACCCCCCAACTGAACTGGTTGCATGTCCTCATGCAACGTGGCATAAGTCGTAGAAGTGAAAAGGAAAAGGAACTTGGTGAGGGAATTTTTCAAATTATTCATTGCTAGTAGTTGAGGAATTACATGATTAAAGTTTAGAAAATAACATACCTCCACTTACCCAAAATGTTGATGAACTATGCAATAGGAATATGGCTAATGCGGCTGCTAGAGCATGGAAGATGTCATTGCTGCAGAATCATGTGAAAAGTGACTGTTGTTGTAGCGACGACTGCTGTTTGCTGGATCAGAAAATGTGAAGTGGAGGAATCTGAACTGCTGTTGATGAATCATGGAAAAGAGGGAGTATGAAAGTGGAACTATGGTACTCTCATATAGCTTAAAAATACTACTGCAACTATTGATAGAGTCATGAAAAGTGTATAGTCTTCACCCACTGCTAAACCTGATGGTACAATTCTAATCATGCGAATGAATGTGTCGATGTCGAGCATGAAAATAAGTCATTGGATTATCGACCAATGATGAATGTCGTTAACCAATGTGAGGCAACTCATCATTGATGTCAATGAGTGCCAAGGTACCTAAGTACATCTTGTGAAGTGAGAATGAATGAGATGATGTCGAGCCACTTGCAATATCTGACGATCAAGGGACATTGATGCATTCCCATGATTGTCAGCGAGAGAACTTTCCATTAAGGCATGAAAGCCTCCAGGTACTTAGAATGGACTCTAGTCTATATCCCAGATAAGGTGTTGAGGTCGATGGGGCAAGACTTGTTGAAAGGTGGTCCTTAAGGAATCCCACATCAGTCAACGCGAATTCTGATAAAAAGAGTGGTAGGACTATAAATGAAAATATCTCGGTAGTAACAGTGTGTATGACAAGGCAATGCAGTCATGGAAAGGGAGATGGATAGTTTTATTGACAAGGAAAATTGAACTGAAAAAGCTAAAGATATGTATGCGACTCAAAAATATAGGTGCGTGCGAAGTCATGAAGGATAATTCAATGGAAGATGGGCTTCAACACAGGGATGACCAATTTTCTTTGAAGGAGAAATGGAGGAAGAAATTCATGACGCAAAATGTTTATGTGTAATAACAAATGTCATGATGTGTAGGACAAGAATCAACTCCATCAAGCAGTCAATAAGGAATGTCTTTTTCAAAAGTTTTTTTGATTTTTGAAAATCACTTTAGCAACAAGATGCGACCGACCACGCGCCTGAAAAAACTTAGTACAAATGATGCATGAAAACTTGTGAGATGTTCAAAAATATAACATGCAAAAAGAAGGACAAATGCGACAAAGTAAATAAAATTCGTTTTATACCTCTTGTCGTTATCATTGTGCACGCTTTTTTCATCGTTGATTGCTTGCTTAGTGTAAAATCGAAAAAACATGTTTGATATTGTTTTCAGAAATTTATAAAAAAGGTTCATTTGCAATTTATTTGTCTTTGTTTGGTTCTATTTTTATAATTTGTTTTTATCTTCTATGAATGTTTTTATTTATTTATTTTATTTTATTATTTTTATGTTTGACCTAATTTTATGATTATTTTATTATTATTATTATTATTATTATTATTATTATTATTTTCATATATATATGTTTATAATAAAACACAAGAAATACAAAAAACATTTTTTTTATTATTATAAAAAATAAATTGTTTATAATAAAACAAACATTTTTTTTTTGTTATTATAATTGTTTTATAATAAAACAAACGAATAATAAAAATAAAAATAAAACAAAAAAGAATAAAACAAAACAAACAAGGCATGTTAACTTTCATATACCTGTAGCGCAGGCCACCATGAATGCTCCATAAGTTTGTGTCGCGGGAGGGCACAACATTGTAAGTCTGATCTCCTATAAGATTACAATTCTGTAATCCATTATCTTCAGGTATTGTGTGATCAAAATTAGAAGAGCTTCCTAATAAGATGCTCTCACTGGTTGTGCGTTGATGTCCATTGCTCATTGGACTACAAGGCAACCTCTGCTCTGGCATTTGAGAACACAAAAGTGAAGCAATTACTCTTGTAATTTTCTCAATCCAATCCATATGATCTATTGCACTCTCTGCCTATAAAGTATAGTGTTTTGATGGTGAAATTATCCTGAAACAAAACCACAAATTTGTCTGTTCTGCATCCACCTTAATAGTTGATGTAAGAAGATTAACAACATGACATGGAACAAACTTCTCATCCTGCGATGGCCCATGGTGGTGAGATGAAAGAAAATGACCAAATAAGCCAGATACATGATCAGTTGCATGATGTCCCTTTTGAGTAGTGTGCTGACTTGTGGTTCCCATTGGTTTTCCCCACTGTTTGCGGTAATAGTACAAAAGTCCATGGCTATCAAGAATAAAGAATATCTTCTTCCAATCACCACTCAAATTTGAGGAACGCTTCGATAGATAACCTTGCCTAATTGTCTGGACCTTTCTTTTTACAATTGGCTGCATAGCCACTTCAATTGTTTTATGTGAACTCCTTCCAACAACCTGGATCCCATCCCCAGTTGGAGAATTCCATGCACCGCTGAAAGGCCACTGTGAATGCTGTCAAGCACTGATAATAAATTATTTGCAGATGGTGAATTTCCTTCATGTGTATGAAAGATTGTAGTGAATGAATTCATCTCCATCCAACGTAATAGAAAATTTTCACTTCTCCTATATGGCGAGAAAGGAAGATTGATGGCACAGTAACCTCCAATGTCACTGTGGTTTAATGCAAAGCCTGAAAGACCACCTCCAAGAAGACTTACAATGGCACTCTTGATTCCATCATTTCTCTGCCATCTTGTCATCTGATCACCTTCCCAGTTCCACCAGAGTTGAGAACCGATGCTTGCCCTTCTTTGTCCCACCCAATCCTGAAGCCAGAATGCAGAAATTGGAACATTATATTTTTTTAGCTGACCCCAAACTTATTGAACATATTCAATGCCACCTTGCATTCCAACCACTACCCCAGACATAATCCATTTGGGAGTTCTGGCATTCTACCTATTGTTTCATATATCACTCAATCAGCTCTGTAGGGGAACAACCATGCAATATCCTCCCTTACATTGAAGTGCCATACATCTGAATCTGTACTCGATCATCCGTTATGAGATCAAAAACATAATGATCATGACCTTCAAGGTATAAACACTTCATGCTGGATGCGATGTAGAAGGGTGATGGAGCATAGGTTGTACTCCAACCGCCTCCATATCTGTAAACCACTAGATTGGCCACTGCAGAGATGGGTTGATCACCTCTACCAAGCCCCTGATCCTATACAAGTATAGGGACACACTTTCCCTTCATGTCCATATAAGAGAACTGCTCTCCAAATCCATAGAATTTCTCATCTTGTTCACTAAAAATTGTGAGTGCTATTCTATTAAATGATGGTACACACTTCAATTTCTTATTGCCCGGATACTACCTCGACTGCTACTACTTTGTAGTTTTCTCTAGAGATTTTAGTCATCATCACTCTGTCCATCATTCACAATGCCCACAATCTCTGGTCACCTTATCGATTTCGGGGCGGGAAGTTGGAAGCACTTATGTGTGAGAGGATTGCACACACTTTACACGTGAGACGGTATCGTCTTCACCAAGAGTAGGCTTGTTGCGGATGTGAGGTAATAAGAACGTTCGACTTTGGTGTTTACATTCTCCCCTATGAAGGAAAGGGAGAGGAATTTCTTCCATGTCTGTGTATAGAAACAATAAGCCACACAAGGCTTCCGGCAGTCGATTAATTCCGATCGAAATCCCTGATTTCAGATATGATGTGGATGCTGACGGTTTTGAAAATAATATCACCAGTCAAATCAAATACAACAAAATTGGTGCACCGTTAAATACAATCAAATAAGATTGTCGCAAATTAATTAAATCAGATCTAGTATTACAACCTCCGACAGAAAAATCTTTGAATGCGGTTGAATGAGGAGATAAACCATCTAAAACCTATTTTGAGAATCTGGGATATGAAAAAACGGATCTTCTTACCTCATCGACCCCTCTCATCATGCACTTACTTGCGCGTTTCTTTAATCAGTTATTCTAGCAAGGATGTTGGAGCATGCGACTTCATCTCGTCCAAATTTTCCATTCGATCTGCGTACCAATCGCATGCAATTGCATTCAACTGAGTTTAATAAGAAACTCAAACTTCATGTGTGGATTCATTCTCTCCATATCTCCTTCAACATTGTTCTCTCCATTTTCATTATTGCGCACAAGTAATATGCAAGAAAATGTTCATGCACAGTGGAAATAGTGAACAGTGATAAACAATTTGATTTTGATCAGATAATTAGAGTCTTGTACTTACTAAAGGCTGGTCGAAACTGAGTTATTGAGATATTGATTGACTACCTTCACCTGTGCATTTTAAAGTGAGGAGAGGAGCAGTCAAATTATTTATGGGCAGAACCTATCAAGTTGTTTATTTGTTCGATTTGTGTCATGGTTTCGGTGTATTCATGATATTTTGTTGCTTGCAGGGTTATTTCTTACAGGATAAGGGGTGAGAGCAAGAATATGGCACGCAAACCAGACCAAAGTTTAAAAACAATATTATATGTCACCTGCCTCTTATCTTGCATAGATTGCATACCTTTTTATTCATTATATATATATATATATATATACTCACTGTTTTATTGTGTAGATGGAGGATGCACAATTTTTATTTATGTATTTATTAAAAGTAAAGAATAAAAACTATTTTACAAGATTATTAAAAATCTATGAGCAAATGGAAGACAAAAAAAAAAATAGATTAGGCAACATTTTTCGTTTCGTCAATTAATTGATATTCCTGAAATCAACCAATCAATCATCCTACTTTCTGATCCTCATGATCGCACAAAGCATGGAGGAGAGCATATTTATTCTAGCATAAATAAAAAACTTGAAAATAAAACCCTACCTACACTACGCTAATTAGAAATGAGAGAGTAGTTACGTATAATCAAACAGCCAATGTAGCCATGCATGCAACAGTAATAAAAATATGTTATCTTTCAGTTTTGCAATTGACAGTTGAGAATATGTATGGACGTGCAAAATTAGCTACTAAAGTTTTAAATTAACAAAATAAAAAGGAAAACAAAGTGGAACTAACCTAGTATTTGCTTGAAACCAACATTCGATCAGGATTTTGTAGGCATAATTTGTCTTACTCAGATCATGCTGCAGCTCCTTGCTATCCTCCTCGACCTCTTGTGCGCCTAATGGTTCTTCATTAAATATGAAAATTTATTCGTATGTTGATTCTTTGTTCACCTCAGGAGGAGTGAATAAGCTTTCAGCTGCTATCAAGATCTCCTCTTCCAGAGAAGAGGAGACCCCAACTTTTTCTAGGATCTGCGTAAGCTTTTCCAAGATTAAATTCATTGTTAAATCATGTTAAAAAGAAAAAAAGATTCTTACAACACCCAAAACCTTAATATGAATGAAAAAAAAAAACTTAAATAAAAGCACTCTTACTGAAACAGAAAAAAATTTCTCTTCACAATTGCAGAAATTAAAACGTTCCTGATAGTTGGTAGGGATAGTGAGGAGTCTCCTCTCACGAGCTTCTATGACCCTTAGAACCAATACATGTAGATCACACTTGCAGAAATTAAACACTCTTGCATAAATTGAAATTTGCAAAAATTGAAACTACTTTTACCTAGTTGGTAGGGAGAACATGAGGAGTCTCCTCTCATGAGATGCTATGACCCCTTACCAACATGTCTAGACCACACTTGCATGAATTAAACACTCTTGCATAAATTGAAATTTGCAGAAATTGAAATTACTTTTACCTAGTTGGTAGGGAGAACATTAGGAGTCTCCTCTCACGAGTTTCTATGACCCCTTACCAACACATATAGATCACACTTGCATGAATTAAAATGAAAAATAAACTAATACCTTAATCCATCGTGCTTCCCTAGCAACGACGCCAAAATGTTGGGCTCTAAAGATGTCCTAAAATATAACCTCTATGCATGACCCAAAGGTAGGCTCTGGCACAAACATTTTACTTGTTGCCTAAGTAGGTTCTTACCTTCCATTTTCAATACCCGTCCTCCAGAGATGCAACCACTGCAAAGGGACAACAATCGTAACAAAAGGAACGTCAATTGTTCCATTCAAATGAACAACACTACTTGCAAAAGGAACAACAATTGTAACAATGGAACAACAGTTGTTATATTGGGCTGAACTAATGTTGCATTAATTGAGTTGTAGTATTTTACCAACTATTTAATTTATCAATCCTAGGTTCGTAAACTTATGAAGCACAAAAAAAGTATATGCAAGATTGAAGCGAAATTAATCTAATCTAATGTTTAAGCTACGACTGAAATTGAATCATTAATCTAATGCAGGAAATTGAAACACACGACTTGGAATTGAATTAATCTAGTTGCGTAAATGAAATTAATCTAAGAATGGGAAATTGCGTAAATGAAATTAATCTAGGAATGGCGAACTACATGAAGGAAAATAAAATACAACATGTGAATAATTTAATGATAAAACAACATATGTGAGCTCACGCCAATGAAGCAATCTTACATTACAGTAACCAAATCAATCTTCATAAAAGAATAATGAAAGCATGAAAACCAAAACCATGAATCAAAGCTAAGAATCCATTTCTTTCAAATCCAAATGACTACCATTAATGACTACTCTAATTCTCTACTTGATTACTACTCTACTTCCATATTCTAATTGAATCCTCATGAAGAGAGATCAATCTCTTTTATACATGAGGGCCTTGAAGATAAGATAACCTTCTCATACTTATAGATCCTCTTTTCTCTCAACCTATTTCCCATTATTACAAAATATAATCCCTTCAAATCCTCACACATATCTCTCATATATCTTGGATAAGATATTCCAACCAAATCTCCATGATCTTCTCCTTAGAATGGGCTTGAATTATCTCCTCAAATATTGAAATGGTGGAGGAAGTATTCAAGAAGTCCTTTTGAATTAATCCTTAACATATTCCTACACATTACAAAGCTCACACATATTTGAGATATATATGAAAACATGTCAATTTTCTAACATTTAATCACAAATTCCCTTTTAATACTAAAATGAATAAAGTGGAAAATAATAAGGTGAAACCCAAATGTATTTATGAAATGATATCATGAAAGGTTAATGGGGCGATGAAATGTGAAGAATGATGAAGGGAAAGGTGGATTAAAATAGGACATTTATGAGCCCCAACACATGGATGATCTCTTTCTTACTCAACATCCCCAATTGGTATGCATATTTTTCATCTTGAAGTCTTTTTCCAATCATAGTTCCATTGAGAGTTTTCTACAATGCACACCAAGTCTGGATGTCTTCAGCTGGTAGCTTTCTCAAGCAATCATTCCACATTTGAAGAAATGAACCTGCCTTATTCCTCATACTTGAAGAGTAATTATGAAACTGAAAATAGTTTCTCATGCCCAACAACTAGGTATTTCCATCCTCATCCTTCTTGTGTTCACCATAAAATGTAGGTGGTTTGATTTTATTCATTTCTCCCTATAGCTCATCCACCCCAAACCTCTTCTTATGCTACCTGATAGGGAATGGACTTGAACAATTGTGCGATCTCCTAGTTGAATTCCTTGGGGAGTGATGGTGATGCCTACCAACACTTATGGTTCTTCTCCCCTCATCATGAGACTTGTGGCTCCCTAATTTTCTTGACTCGGTCTCCTTATCCATCTTCTCTCTATTTTGTCCAAGTTTTGCATTAACTTAATGTTAAAGCCTTCTTGTTGCTCCTTGGCTTTCATAAGATTTTCATTACCAGCTTTATAACTCTGGACATTCTTTTGAAAAATTTTTATGGTCTCTACCAAGTTCATTCTTTCTCCCTGATTTGCTTGACTTAGTCTCCTTATCCATATTCTTCTCTATTTTGTCCAAGTTCTGCATTAACTTAATGTTAAAGCCTTCTTGTTGCTCCTTGGATTTCATAAGATTTTAAGTTTTCGGTATCAAATTTATAACTCTGGACATCCTTTTGAAAACTTTTTATGGTCTCTACCAAGTTCATGCTCTCTTTCTTTCCCTATTCTCCATTGTAATATTCCTGAATCCTCTAATCGAAATATTAACTACTATCTCTGAGATCTATGTTGCAGATCTAATGTGTTGGGGTTTTTGACAGAGTTATAAAGGGTTTCTGACTATGTTTCAAGGTTTATGGATGCATTTTGTTGTGTTTACTTGTTTTATATCATGCATGCAAATAAATTTGGAACCATAACCAATGCAATAGTTCTTATTTAGAAAAATAATAGTAGTACAATCAATATCCATAAAACTCAAGCTAGATATTGTCAGTTAGATATGAACAATAATGGTCTTAGTTGGAAAACAAAATAAAAGACTGATAAATACCAATGATAACACTATATGAATGGCTCCAAGGCACGCACTAAAGATCTTTCACATGCAATGATGAATACATTGCATGTAGTTGTAAATAAGCCGAAAAATTGTTGCTACAAACTGGGAAATGCACCCTGATTGCTATACTCGTCAGATATGGATGATATATGTCTCATATGGTTTTCCCTGATCCCTAGCACACTCTCCTATCCTCTGAGATGAAACAATGACTCACTATTGCTTAGTCAGAACCGCAGATAGATACCCAGACCTCCATGCACTGCAAACTGACAAATTGGCATGATCTGGGAGATTTACTCATCACAATATGATGATAACTGTCTCTACTGGTGCATCCTGACTCCTTTTCAAATGGGTTGGAAGGAATCCATCTTTCCCTGATTGGTTGGGCCTAGTGACCCTCAACTTCTGCAAAATTCTCCCCAAAACCTCATGTTGTAATTGCTACAATTGGAAAATATGCACGCTAGACATCCCTGGTGATATAATTTGATTATATATCTCGATGCAGAACCTATGTGGTCCTACTGACAGACTAGGGTGTGTATTTCAACACCAAACTCTGTCAATGGTCGTGGTTTCATCCATAACTCCACAAAATAAAGAAGGAAATTGCCCCGACTCCTCTCTGGTTCTAATTTTCCATTCACAATATGCATAATGAACCAACAAGTCATTTTTTCTCCTTTTATATCCTACCTCTTCTAATTCTTCGTTGAATTTATTCATTAAGTGACTTTCCCCCCTAATTTCTAATTCATTATTCACTTAAGTCACTTAAACACTCTTTTTACCCCTTTTTAATTACTTAATGTCTTTTTCAACTTAGGCTTTTCCTGTAATTGACATTAAATAATTGTTTTGTCTCCTTTTTCTATGACTATAGCCTACGAGAACTAGTATAGGCTACTTAGTCGCTCCTCCTAGAGTCATTAGTAAGAATGAGACATTATAATCCTCCCTTCCCAAGATTTCTTGTCCTCAAGCAACATAAAGCTAGGGTGTTGTAGGATATGATCTGCCTCCCATGTAGCATCCTCAACATGAAGACCCCTCCATCTAATTAGGCGCTCCATGATAGTTTGACTCCTCAACTTGTGCTCTCTGTGCTCCAAAACCTTTTCCGGTACCAAATCCAATTGACCCTCCTCATCCAATGGTGGTAGCTCCTCTGAAGTAATAACTTGTTGTCCCACCGCCTTCTTGAGGCAAGAAGAGTAGAACGCATTTTGGATCTTACTTTCCTCTGGTAGCTCTAACTTGTAGGCCACCTCACCAACTCTCCGGATGACCTGGTAAGGTCCATAAAATCTGGTTTTCAGTTTTTTTTGCTCTGCTCTTTTTAAGAGAGGACTGTCTGTATGGTTGCAACCTTAGAAATACCAAATATCCCACCTTGAAGTTGCATTGTACTCTTTGTTGGTATGCATACACTTTCTGCTGATTTTGCGCTGCCTGTAGGTTTTCCTTAAATATTTTGAGAATCTCTTGGTTCTCCTCTATCCAATATTTAGCTCTAGGAGCCCTATTGTCCCCAAATACTGTCTCCAAAAATGGTAGTGCATCATACCTGTACAGTGCTATGAATGGTGACATCCTGATGGACATATGATATGTCGTGTTATAACAATACTTGCCCATATGAAGCCACTTTACCCACGTGAGTTGTTGTCCCCCTACATAGTTCCTCAGGTATCCTTCCACCCATTTATTGACTATCTCAGTATGCCCGTCGGTCTATGGATGGTAACTGGTACTTGTATCCAAATCTATCCCCACCAATCTGAACAACTCCTGCCAAAACGCACTAATGAAGCGTCCATTTCTATCACTAGCTATCTGCCTCAACAAGCCATGTAATTTGAAGATCTCTATGAAAAATAACTATGCCACTTGGGAATATTTATGCTCCATGGGTATCACAAAGAAGTGTATGAATTTGGTCAATATATCGACCACTACCAAAATACAGTCCTTACCATGCACCCTAGGCAGTCCTATGATGAAGTCCATGGAGATACTCTCTCATTTCTGCTCCAGAATGGGTAGAGGTTGAAGTAACCCCACAAGGTGTGTCTTGTTATCCCCTATCCTAGGGATAACTAAGGAGATTATGTATTGAGGCTGACATGTCCTAGAAATGGAGTACTGAGAGCGATATGACTTGAGCTTGGCCCTAGAGGGCCCATCTTTTCTTCAACGCGTCTCATCTATCATCAACAACATCCATCCCATCAGCCTGGTTCTAAAGTAGAAGTGGGTCTTGCTCCATGAGGTAATGAGTTCGGGTATCATGGTATGTGTCACTCTGTTTCTCAAAACATTTGAATATGTGCATTGAATTCTCTTTTGTTTCATGACATTTTCTTGGAAATTATGCCCTTTAACTTCTCCATACCTGGGGGGGGGGAAGACAGAGTGCCCTAGTAAGTTGGTTCCATTAGGGATGATATGCCACTGGTTGGGTCTATGAAAGTTCATCGTCCATTCCTTCCATCCTTACCACTTTTCATCGTTATCCATTTCATCTATCCCCTACATTGGTTCGGGCATTGGGTTTGCCAAGATAGTAAGGGTTGTACCTTGCCTTGTGGGAAGAAGGGGCTAAAGGCCCAGAGGGTAAAAGTGGCTAGAAAAAATTAAAATCCAAGACGAAACCTTGAGATGCTTTGCCCATAGATTCCCGAGAAAGCAATAAAAGGCTTCTTAGCAAGAAAAAAGGGTACCTGTAAAATAAAATAAAAATCAAGGCCCAGTTGGCAGATAGGAGGTCTCATCATGAGCTAGCCTATTAGGTCCATGGGCACGTAGAGGTATGACACTACTATTCATTTGGTCACCAAGACAGGGTAGTGGCTCTTGGTGGCATAGCCAAGAGAAAGGGGGTCCCATCACGAGACAACCTTCTCATTTCTGTGAAATGCTTGTGGGTAACGCTGTCACCACTGGTCGTCACGCTATGACAATGTCCTCCAACTATTCTCTTAAAAATAAAAAACAATAAGACAAATATTAAAAGGAATTGAATGGGATAGGAAACAATGGCATCCATGACAAGGTGCAACTCACCCTCTCTAGAGGAACCCATAGGTAAGACCTACATTTCCCTGTCATCACTGCACCCCTTGCTCAAACATTCCCTACACCATATCATACATTTACATGACATAGATTGGTATTCACCTGGGAAACACCCCACACCCGAGGAGGATTATCCCAATAGGACATCCCGAGACCCTCTCCAAACCTAGCTTGTCAAATAACATAACATCTTTGAGCATTTGTCTCGGTAAAGGGGGGTTTGATGCACATGTTTGGGTAACTTGATTATTAGATGTGATTGAGATTGCTATGATCCCTGTGAATTATGATCCCATGGAGGGAATACTTGTGGTTGCTGCAGGAACATGCCTGACATATAGGTACATATGGGGATATGATTAGTTCAGACCTCCATGGGGACAAAATCCCACCAAATGGATGATGTGACCCCAGCCAGGGGTAGAGGGATACTAGAGGTTTTCACCAGAGAAAAAGGAGGATGTTCCACCAGAGGCACTTTGGCAGGCCTGGACCTAGGGAGGTCTTGGCCTCCCACCATGATGTTGGCCCTTGAAGGCCCATGACATCATCATTTTGAGCCTTGACCTCATCTAGTTAGGGTTTTTGCATGAGGATGGCTTGGTTGGCACATGTCGCAACTTTTGAGGCCTTTTGAGGCCTAACGTTTCACTTTGGAGGCCTAGCGTTCCATGAAGGGGCCTAACATCATCCTAGGAGGGGCATGACATAATCCCTAAAAGACAAAATTAGGGTTTTAATTGTCAATTTTATGTAAAACTGGATTTTTGATATAAATTGGCCATGTCGGCCTTTTTTGAACTAAAATGTAATTAAAGGTCATGATTATTGTATAAATAAGGGAAAAATATCTGATATTTTTCATCATCTTTCACTCACACAAGTGTGAGGTCTAAAATTCCACCTCTTTTAAGGCTTATTGATTGAAGTTAAGTGGTGCACAACTCTGGAGGAGGCTTCTTTTGGTGTATTTTTTCATTTTCATGGTGGAAAGTCTTCAACTAGGGTTTGTGGCTAGATTATTCTTGATGAAGTAAGTAGAAATATGCAATCCTTCTGTATTTTTAATGGTTATGGTGCATTTACTTGTTCATTTCTAAGATTATGAAATTGATAATGTGAAAGCCTAGGAGAAAATCACATGTTATTGTCCTTTTCTTTAGAACTCTTCACCTACTTGATTTTGCTAGAGAACACCTCCCTTGAAGGATATACTAGAGCCCTACCTTAGTAGCACTCTAGTATCATTGCTTCAATAAGATTCATACATTTATTTCAAGTTTGATCTAAAGAAGAAGGAAATCACTAGGGCCTAGGGTTACCTACTTCCTAGCATTTTTTCCTTCTAGGGTTTTAGATATTGAGGCCTTAGGTTACTAACACCTCAATCATCTTCCCTTTTCCTTTAGCTCATCTATTATCATTTGTTTTTTTTCCTCTAATAATTGTCGCTGCAACATTGACTCCATTTACCCTAAAAGGTACTAGTTCATATCTTGCAAGTGATTGATTGACTAAAACAACTCTTAAACCATCTACCTTAAGACCTTTACTAACTATTTCTAACTTTAGATTAGACTAACCTACTAACTAATTTGTTTTTTCTGAAAAATATTTCTACAACCATCTATAACAACATAAAATTAATCTTAAAAGCAAGTTTTAAAGCTGATTATAAATTTCCATCATTGCTTCTGACAATTACTATCACTTTGTCAAGTTTATGTTATCATTTCTAGTCATTTTTGAAGCTTTATTGAGGAATAATTGTGAAGCTATCGCTATATATAAATTGCTGTTATAAATACTTTTGTTGCTTAAGATTTTATATCAGCTTGTTCTTTTTATCAAAATTCTATGCTTTTATGAAGCACTAACATCATATGGTACTTGAAATTAGTATTTTTCTTGTTGTCTTGTTCTGGGCAGGTACACTTAAATATTACTTTGCTTCATCTCATTAAAACCTTTGAAACTTTTGATCAGAGTGACTTGAGAGAGGGGTGGGACTTTCTTGATACTTTTTCCTTAGCCTTCTCAAACCCCCAAGTCACTTGGGACATCTTCCCTAGGGTACTACTCCTAAATAGAAAGATGTGTCTTGTTTAGGTGACAATGATAGGACCTCCTCCTTGTTACGCCAATTTAGTACCCACTTACCTGTGGCTTTGGGCAAGTACAAATTGCGCGATAACATGTCTGATTAGACTTGTTCTTATGACAAGTCATACACTCTCAGACGTGTCTTATAAAATCATCTTTGAGACCCTTCCATGAGAATCTCTCTCTAATATGATTGTAGGTCTTGAAGAATTCTTGATGTCTTTCTTAGGGTGAATCGTGACTGGCCTTCAAAGTATTTTCCTTCAGTGTAGATTCTAGGACTAAATAGAGCTTATCCTTGTAGAAGATGACATCATCCAACACTCAATATCTCTCATCCACCACCTATCCATCCATCAGCTCACAAGTGATTTGTTTTTGGAATACTCCACCAATAAATGTGCCTTCCAATCCGTGGATATGCCCATCAACAAACAACTAGTTGGTCTCTTGGATAAGGCATCGACTACAACATTATTCTTTCCTTTAACACAATCAATGTCGAAATCAAAGGATTGGACCTTTGAAACTGATTTCTGTTGTCTCTCACTGAGGTCCTTCTGATCCAAGAAATACTTCAAGCAATTCTGAACAATTTTCACCACAAATCTGTTGCCAACTAAGTATTGTCTGAATTTTGTTAATGCGTGCATTATAGCCAACATTTATTTTTCGTAGATAGAGTATATTATCTTTGACTCGTTGAGCATCCTGCTCTCAAATACTATGGGGTTCCCCCTTGCATCAATACTTCTCCAATCCCCTCTCCCGATGTGTCGCACTCCAAAACAAAAGGTTGTGAAAAATCGAGAGGTGCTAGAACTGGACATGTTCTCATAACCTCCTTCATTTTCTCAAAAGTGTGGTGTGATGCCTCGATCTAGTGGAAAGCCCCTTTCTTTGTAAAATTAGTGAGTGGTGCCCCCAACTGTGAGAATCCTCTCACGAACCTCCTGTAGTAACTGCATAACCCAAATAATCCCCTCAACTTGGTGATATTCTTAGGTGTTGGCCAATCCAGAATGGACCTGATCTTTTCCTGATGTACCTGTATCCCATGCCCAATGTTAATGTGACCTAGATGCAAGAAATATCTCATTTTGAATTCACACTTTGACTCTTTGGCATATAATGATTGTGACTACATAATGCTCATAAATTCATCCAAGTGTGCTAGATGATCTTTCCATGTCCTACTGTATATAAGGATGTCATCAATGAAGACTAAGAGATGCTTCCACAAATGTCCCCTGAAATTGTGGTTCATGCAAAAATGAAAGGTTGTTGGGGCGTTGGTCAACCCGAAGGGAATGACCAAGAAATAAAAATGCCCAAAGTGGCATTTGAAGGCGGTCTTCTCGATGTCCTTCTCTCTTATGTTGATCTAGTGATAACCTGAGCGAAGATCTATCTTGGTGAATAAGACTACCCCATGTAGCTCATCCATAAACTCATATATACGTGGAATGGGGTACTTGTTTTTGATGGTCTTCATATTGAGTGCACTATAGTCTATGCACATCCTCAGTGTGCCATCCTTTTTCAGGACCAAAACTACAGACGAAGCAAATAGACTATTGCTAGGCCTAATGTGTGCCATCTCAAGAAAGTCCTTGATTGCTTTCTCAATCTCATCCTTGAACCTCTTAGGATGTCTGTAGCATGAAATGATCATTGGTATTGCCCCTACCTATAAATCAATCGTGTGCTCAAATCCTCTGTCTGTTGGGCACTCCAGTGGTATTGACCCAAATACTGGTTCATATTGACTCAAAATTTCCCTAATATTAGGATGATAACACTGTCTTCCATCTGAATCCCTCTTGGTGGTGATCAAACACTCAACAACATATGCCATATCTCCATGTATGAAAATCCTCTCCATCCTCTTTTCCAACAATGTCCTGGGTGCTCCTGTAGACATTCCCCTCAACACCACCTTTGACCCATTTATATCTTTGAAGCTCATTTTTAGGGTCTGGTAATTGAAACCAACCTTTCCCAGTGAGCACATCCATTGAACGCCCAATACTACATTGATATATGATAAGTAAACTACATAGAAAGTGTATGTCACGGTGTAGTTGCTTAGTTTAACCTCCAGATCGAGTACCTTGTCCAATCATGTCATGGTGTACCCATCCGCCACCACTATAGTGAAACCCTTGAAGTCCTCAATCTGTAATCACCTCCTGGATACTAAATATGCATCTATAAAGTTATGGGTTGGCACCCCACCATCCACTAATGTTGTTACATGTTGTCTTTGAATGAGGCCCTTAAGCCTAATGGTCTCATATCTGGGAACTCCTAAAAGGGTTACCATGTCCCCACCCTTCACTGGTACTCATGGTTTTTATGTCTCACCTAACTGCGGTTTTTCTTGTGGCTGAGGTTTCTTTGGAGGCTGTCCCTCCTCATGTGCATTCTCCTCCTCCAAGCCACTATCCAGTGTGGATCTGGTCTCCTCCTTCCCTTTATCACTGTTCGATTCCACCTCAATGAAGTGGATTTGTCCCTTTCCCATGCATCTATGTCCCGAAACCCACAGATCTCTACAAGTGAACCATAACTTCTTCCTCATAAGCTCCCTCCTAGTATAATCATCCATTTTGGCTTTGCATTTCCATTCTCTTGTAGGAGTTCTCTGATCCTTTCCTTTCTATGGAACAAAGGGTTTGGTGAAGGTATTTGATTTCTGCACTAAGTCTCCCATATCTCTAGTGCGTAGTATGGAATCCTATAGGGTGTGTGGCTTGAAGGAATTTACCCAAACCCTCAATGGATATGTCAGTTCCTCAATAAAAATCATCACAAACCTGTTCTTAGATATATTAGACACCACTACTACTTTCCTCTGAAACTCTGTAATGAAGGCCTCGACTGATCTGGTCTATTGCAACTATTTCAGATCTCTGAAATGGAGTTCTGGATCCCTCTGATCAAACCTCTCCATCAGTTGTTAAGTGAGCTCCAAGTAGGATTTGATACGAATGTGACCCAAGGTCACTAGTCCATGACACCACCCCTCATGGGATCCCCCCTCCAAGTGAAAGGAAGAAAATCTTATAGCTTCTGACTTTATCATCTGGTTAAACTTGAAATAGGTATCGAGCTTTTGGATCCATGCCTAAGATGAACACCTGGACGAATCATAAAAAGAATGGATGGTCATTTTCCAAACCTTCTTGATAAAGTCCATGTTCTAGGGTTGCATGTTCCCCCTCTGCGCCTCTCTGGACCTATTTTGATACCCGATCGAACAATATTCCATCAAACTCATGTTAGCTAGGAACTCTAGCCCAGTTCCAAGTAGTCTTTCTTGTACTATGCAAATGGATCTCTCAGGCCTACCTTCCCATGTCCAACATGTACCATCTGATGCCCCTGTCCTAGATGTCCAATCTATTGTCCCCCCTGAAATTGCAGAAAGAGCGGTATGAGAATATTCCTCGCTGATATTTAGGTGTGAGTGGGTGTCTGGTTTCCACTTGACCATGTTGGGTTCCCACTAGACCATGTTGGGTTCCCACTAGATCCATTGGCTCCACCTCCATGGTGTCCCATGGAACCACTATCTCCACCTGCTATATTTGCACCAATCATTCTCACACTTTTCTGGACCAGCTGTGTATTGATTTCCATTTGTGTTATGGTGTTCATCATGTCTTGTTTCCCCTTGGTGTGATCATTCAACATAGCCTGGGTTATGTAGTAAGGAGACTCTAGGCCTTTCCCCTTGCCCTCTGGAATTATATCATGTATGTCACCCATCTTACCTTCTAATTTGTCCTCTGTCTCTCAACTGGTATGATCTTTGTCTATGTTTTGTGTCTTTGGCTCTGTATCTGAATGGATATGGAAGTGAATGTAGTCTCTCTTGTTTCTATCCCTTTTGTTTCTACTATGACCCCTATAGTACTAAATGTACTCGTCCTCGATGTGACCTATACCCTTTGGTTATTCTTCACCTGTTCCTAGAATCATGGGGTCATGAGTTAAGCATTTCTTTACAATATGGTAGGAAGAAGGCTCTGATACCACTGTAATATCCCCGAATCCTCTGATCGGAATATTAACTACTAGCTCTGAGATTTATGTTGCAGATTTGATGCGCTAGGGTTTGTAACTGCATTTCAAGGTTTTTGGATGTGTTTTTTTGTGTTTACTTTTTTTATATCATGCATGCAAATAAATCTGGAGCCATAACCAATGAAACCATTCTTATTCAGTAAAATAACAATAATACAATCAATATGCGGAAAAATCAAGCTAGATATCGTCAGTTAAATCTGAACAATAATGATTTTAATTAGAATATAAAATAAAACACTGAGAAATACCAATGATAATGCCAAATGAATGGATCTGAGGCATGCACTAAATATCTCTCGCATGCAATTATGAATACGCTGCATGCAACTACAAATAAGCTGGAAAACTATTGCTTCAAACTAGGAAATGTGCCTTGATGACTATACTCATCATATCTGGCTGAGATTTTTCTCATATGGCTAGCCCTGCTCTCTATCAAACTCTCCTAGCCTCTGAGATGAAAACCTGACTCACTGCTGCTCAGTCGGGACCCTGGATGGATACCCATACGTCCACACACTGCAAACTGACAAACTGGAATGATCTGGGAGATTTACCCGTCAGAATCTAATGATAACTATCTCTACTAGTGTGCCCTGACTCTTACTCAAATGGGTTGGAAGGAATCCTTCTTTCCTTGAATGGTTGGGACTAGCGACCCTCAATTATTTCAAAAATCTCCCCAAAACATCACGCCACAAGTGCTGCAACTGGAAAATTTGTGCCCTCGCTGATGCTAGACTTCCCTGCTGATATAATATAATCTTGTAGCTCGATCAAGAATGTGTGTGGTCCTCTCGATGGACTAGGGCATGTATTTCAACACTGAACTCTGTCAATGGATGTGGTTTCGTCCAGAACTCCACAAAACAAAGAAGGAAATTGCCCAGACTCCTCTTTGGTTCTAATTTTCCATTCACAATATGCATAATGAACCAACAAGTCGACTTTTCTCCTTTTATATCCTACCTCTTCTAATTCTTCGTTGACTTTATTCATTAAGTGAATTTCCCCCCTAGGTTCTAATTCAATATTCACTTAAGTCACTTAAACACCCTTTTTACCTCTTTTTAATTACTTAATGTCATTTTCAAATTAGGCATTTTCTGTAATTGACATTAAATAATTCTTTTGTCCCATTTTTCTATGACTATAGCCTACAGGAACTAGTATAGGCTACTTAGTCTCTCCTCCTAGAGTCATCACTAGGAACGAGACATTACATCCATGCCCATTGGATTCTATTACTGTAGCATCCACGCCCATATCGAATATTTTTCCTTCATCTTCATAATTGTAAGCTCCTTGGGCATCATCCATATCTTGGTTTACTTATCTTCCTGTTGAATTCTTCTTACGTCGAATTATGTTCTTGGTTCTACAAAATGTGTATGCAATATGATTTGTAAGGCTACAAGAATTTAACAAATCCATCATTTTATACAACATTTTGTTCTTCAGAATTTTACGAGAAATAATTATTTTTGATTTCTTGTGAATTCTTAATATCCTTTTTTAATACATTCTTGAGTGAATACATGGACTGTGTTGTCCACGAATCCTCATGACTAATTCTCATGGCCCCCTTCAACATCTTTGAGCAGGAAGATTATTAATGGCATGACAAGGAAGATAATTTCATTAGCTTGAGCATCCTAGGTTTGATGCTCAACCACCGTCTGATTATATTTGAATTAGATATTAACCGTTAAAATATTTCACCATGGGTCTAAGGTCTTCATTTATTCCCTTCAAACTTCTATGGCCTCAATAATACACTCTCGCGTTCCATCACCCTTAACTTGCTCCCATACTTAGAATATTTTCTTAAGTTTATCGCAGTTTCATGAGTTCATTTCATTCATGTAATAACTTCCTCCTCCTCCAAAAGGCACCGTGGTGTTCCACCATATCCATTATATACCTTTACTTAGTCATTTTCTTTGAGATCTCACCGCAGGTTCGCGGTCATTTTCTTATGCTTCATCACCTCCGTGATATCCTTCACAACTGTGAAGTCTTGACACTTAGTAAAATTCTGAAATTTAACCGCAAGTTTGGGTGATCCCATATTTATTTTATTCTTAGGACTCCATCCACCCGTTCACCCAACCAATCCTTAGGACAGAAAAATCTTGAAATGTCACGACACTCTCCGGTGTATTACCTCTTCATCGCCATACTCTTCACACCTAGAGTCTTGGTACTTAACCATTTCCAAAACTTCACCGTGGGTTCGCAGGTTTGTGTGATGCCTTACCCACACATCTAATCTTGTCCGCACTCTATGGTACCTTAACACTTAGACAAATTCCAAAATCTTACCATGATTTTGTGGGACTGATAATTGGCCTACCACATGGCTTCACATCACCTGCCATCTATCATTCTATCCAACATGTACCTACCACCATGGAAGTACATGTCTTTATTCTACCACATCAGTTGACACATGGTCTCCACGTCATGCTGACATCATTGTACATAAAAACACCCAATTTTTTCTTCCAAATTTGTCAAATTTCACATTTTTTTTCCAAAATGCCAAGAATACATAATTTTTCAATTCTTTCTTCGACTGCCATTATAGCTTTGTAGTTACACTTCACAAGGCCATTTTTTATCTTGTAAACCCAATTCGATCTTTGCATAAGAATTTTGACCTTTCCCCATTGAATTTCTCCATAATTTTGGGGATTTTGCCCAATTTCGCTCGATTTTGTACTAGGTTCCATGACCGCTTTGTAAACTAAAACTTTCGGCCATCTACAGGGCCAAATTTTCCCCATTAGAGATTGAAATTTCTTATTTTTAATTTTCGGGCTTGATTCTTCACATTACCCATGAGATTTCTCTCAATTTTACTGCAATAATTTAATCAAAGATGTTGCAGACATACTCTAGAAATTAATTCTCTATGAATTTCCGCTTTAGCATTTTGATAACTCGGCCCATCTAGGATCAATGTTGAAAACTGGGCTCTGATACCACTTTGTAACGTTCCTAGCCACCCAGCATGGCCCATGCCACATAAAACTCTCCCAATTACAACTCTGATACTACATTGTAGCATCCCTAGCTTTTTGTTGGGCAATACCACTCCAAAAATTCTGAATTTTGATACCCTTAAATTAAATTCAGATTTAATTTAACATACTTTAACATATGTGTTTTTTGATTTGGTTGCTTCAGATTTAGGTTATGTTATAGCACATGTTGTAGGTTGGGAAAAGCTCGACCCAACCACAAAAGCGAGTGCTGCAACTTGGGAATCCTACACCCAATGTCACCTCGATGTAGGTCCCAGACTTCAAGGGTGACTAGGTCACTCTAGGGAGGCGATCTTGGTGACCCTAGGGGGAATGAGAAGGATGAAGGGAAGTATAAGGAGAAGTCTCTTGGAGGGTCAAGTGATGGAATAAATGATTGGTTGAAAATAGTAAGTGAAGATAGGTAAATGGATACCAAGTAAAGAGATAGTTATTGATGCTCTTGTACTTGCCCGAGACACAAGAAAAGACACTTTTCCAACCAAGTATAGTAATGGATCAGCAAGTTAAGCTTGTTGTCCCTAAAATAAAACAACATATAGGTTAGTAAATCAGCAATAGATTACATCCAAATAAGCGAGTAAAAGGTCTATATTAGTTAGCAATGTCAGCAATAAAACTAGTAACCAATGTGGATCGAAAATAACACTTCAAGAATGAATAAAGATGGTTGTCATAAAAGTAAATTTCTGCAGAAGTTTATCAGCCTTATGGCTGTAGAATTCAATGAAGTACAACAACAAATCTGACCATCAAAAAGTGCCAAAAAATAGCCCAATAGATGCACCTAGGTTAATAGGTTAAACTAGAAAAGTTAGAGGGTTAGACTAGGGTTAGTTTGTGAGATATTAGCGGTTAGGGGTTAGAGTTTAAATCAGCCCTAATGGTTGTAGGTTAGTTTTACTACAAAAATAATAATTTTTGGGAGAAATAGGATGCCCTAAGGGAGGAAGAATCTCCAAGGCATCAAGATCATTATCCAAAAGAGACAACTTCAAAACTTGAAATTTGTACGTTTACCAAGGCAACAATTTATTTTCTCCCATGCAATAAGTAAATGATTAGTGCCTTTAAGAAAGGATTAATGGAGTCAAGATAATTTGAAGAAGCTATATAGGCTACTTCCATGGGGGTGTAAAACCTTTTACTCCTCAAGGAAATCTTCTCTTAGCTAGGGTTTTAACTGGGAGGGTGTATGCAATTATACTCTTCTTAGTAAACCCTTATGAAGAAATATTTTCTTAGAAATAAAATGGTGGAAACACAAGTAGGGGTATATGCCCTTATACTCCCTACTTGGCTCAAGAAAATAGAACCTTTAACTTGTACAAATGGTAATACAATGAAATAAATGGCACCTTCAAGCATTAAAAGGCAATAAAAGCTAGAGTAACCACCAAAAAAGCAATGAAGAAAGCCTTCCAAGGCTAGCACACCATCTCCATCAACAATAACCAAGGAATAATCGTAAACAAAACCACAAGAAAGAGAACTAGCAAAAGAGAGCGAAAAATTCAGTCCAAAAGCCTCTCACAATGGAGAGTCATGTCGTATGTGAAAATGAAATGAGGTGATCTCAATTTATATCATCCTCTGAAACATAATTTGTCCACATTTTTCCATAATATTAGGGTAAAACACAAAAAAAGGGGATAACATCCTTTGTATTGCCACTTTATAATAATTTAACACCATTTTACACATTGAAAAAACTAAAACAAAGGTGACGTCGTCCCTTGAAGGAGGATGTCTTGGCAAATTGAGTGAGTCGTTGGAGTTGGGCTGCAAAGTAGGGCCTCCAAAGGCCATGTGGCAATCATATGGAGACTCTCCACCTCAAAATTCCATGTGTCATGCTCTGATTCATCATCAACCACCATATGTCCCTAAAATGTGACGTCAATCCCCTAGGGAGTGACATTTTCCCCTTTCTGGGCAATTGGTTTGGCATGCAAAGGGTGGGCTATGTCTATCCAACTGTCTCCTTTAACTCCAAAAGCATCTCTCTGTGGGATTATGTGGGCTTATGCCATCCATCATTTGGGTTGATTTCCCTCATGGAAGCCCAAGCTAGGCTTGTTCTTCCAAAACTAGGCAACAACATGTACCTACAAGACAAATGGATACAGCCTCCAAGGATCTCAAGTCAAAGCATCACGATGAGTGAATCAAGTCAATAAAAGAGCCATTAAATCATGTATACCAAGACTACATCATACAAACATGTGCTTAAGAAACTGGACGTTTTTCCAAGTTTGGTTGTGGGAGGGTTGGCATGGTACTCTTTTCAATGGATCAAAACCCCTAAGTCTAGGAACAACCCTATCTGAGTCATGTGAATGAAGTGAAATGGACGGGGGAAGTACTCAATGGGCATGTAGTTCATGATAAGCAAGGGTCTATAGTATCTCATTTATGGGTGCCTTTGTGGAGGGTGTGTCACACCTTCGTCCATATTGCATTTTTTCCAAGCCCATCAATTGCCTTTTATCTTTCTTTATTTGTATTTTATTTCAATATAGCATAGGGTGAGTTGGAGGCCACTGCCCTAGCGTGGTGACCAGGTAATGATAGTGTCACCCACAAGTACTTTCATGGAGATGAGAAGGATGGCTCATGATGAGACCCCCTTTCCCTCATACATACAACTGAGACCCATTACCCTAGTGTGATGGCCAAAAATGGTAATGTCATACCATTATATACCCATGGATGTGATATGATGGCTCGTAATGAGACCCCCTATCCTCAACTGATCCTTTAAGTGTCTTTATTTATTCTTTTCACGGGGTCCTTATTTTCTTGCGGAGAAGCTTTTCATTGCTTTCTCGGGATCCCCTGGGTGAAGCATCTAGAAGGTTCTTTCATTAGGATTTTATCATTTTCCAGCTAACTCCCCTCTCGGCCTTTAGCCCCTTCTTCCCATGAAATGAGGAATGGTCCCTTCTAGGGTCAATCTACCCCAAAATTCCAAGAGATGATGTTACAAGGGGAAATAATGATGGAAAGTGGTAAATATGTTCATGAGTGGCACGATGACTCATCAAAAGAAGCTCTCAGAAACACCCCATCCTAAGGGTCACCATCTACTTGAGTGCCCCAAGCCAACCACCAACATTTAAACAAGATAAAATCATAGTTTCCAAAGCAAATGTCTCATAATAAAAAATAACCTCTGATACACAAGGTAGAATGCCTCAAATATTAAAATGATACCCACCATCATACCTGACTTGTACCGCATGGAGAAAGACCCAAGTGGCCTATGGTGGCAAGCTTGTGTGGATGATGACCAAGTGTTGGGTCACTGTGGTGGCGATGTAGGTCTATAGTTGTGCAACATGATACTGTTGGTCATGTGGTCTCTCGACACTCCATATATGCAACCTGAGGGCCTCGAGACATAATCTCCTTAGTTATCCACAAAATGAGGATAACATCTGGCTCCTACTTCGGGACATGTGCTCGCCGTAGATTGCATGAAAACTACAGTATCTCTTGGTAGAACTGTGTCTATAGGGAAAAATCAAACTATCAAGTGTAGGATGTACTACTCATCCTTTTTCTCACATGGTCATAATCAAAACCAACTAAGCTAGAAAAAGGAAATTTTGACTTTTTTTCAAATATTTCTAAACTAAGCATGAAATCAATATGCAAGTAGAGAAAAATGAAAATGCAATGCAACTAAACTAATATGAGCAAACAAAATGCAAGATGCAAGAAAGAAAGATGACTTACCTACTTACTTGGGGTCCTGGGACCCTGAAGATCAAGTCTCGAAGGTGTCATGTGAAATCATAACCAGTGCAACCAACTGATCATCAGACGAAGACATTTCCCCCTATGCTTAATCATGTGAAACAACAAAGATAAGTCTTGCACATAGTAATCATGAGCATAAATAAACATATAATAAATCAGTAAATAAAACCCATGGAGATGGGTGGGAGGGAGGAGATCCTACTGAAAAGAGAAACCACCATCTCGATCGTCCTGGAACTCCCACCTGCAAGCATAGCCACATGCCCGATCTATCCATCTCTGGATTGGAATAGAATATGTAGATGATGGCTCATATTCATCCTCATTAACACAATCACTACTCTTTGAACACTGAGAATAAGGGAGGTAACTCAAGAAGACCCCATGCTTCACCCGAGGGGAAGAAATGAGGTATGGGACGGTCTCAGGTCTAGAAGAAGAAAAACACCACCTCTTCGTTTTCGAATTTTTGTGAGAATCCCTAAGATGAAAAAAATTCTTCTTCATAGAGTGAACCTCTGATTGCCCCAGGATAGCTATGTCTTGGTACTCTTCCAAAATCAAGGGCGAAGATGTCCGAAAATCCTCATAGAAAAAATATGCATCCCCAAAAGGATATGCATCACCCTGAAGATGTTGTGACAAGTCATTCTCAAATGGATCAAGCAAATATATGATAATGTCACCATCACCATCCCAAATATCTAAGTCATATATGCATGGAGACCAATCCTTTGTTTGAGGGCTGCCCTCAATGTCATAAGTAGGATCTCTGTCAAAGGTGAAAAGGATCATGTCCCATCCACATTTTCCAATCTGTATGAAATTTCCAATATGTTGATAAACTATATCTGAGGGCTCTTCTAGTGCTCCTTCACTTCCAGGATTATGGAACAAGATGTCATCAAGATCCTCGAGAGGGTCATAACTCATAGTGTTCTCTTCTTGATGTGTAGGAGGAATAACGACTTGTATGTCTTCATTTCGATCATTAAGTGAAAGAACTTCATCTTCATTAAATGCGTCCTCAGAATCTTCAACGTGATAAGCTTCATCAAGATCTTCTTAGAAGCTTTCTTCATAAGCATGTTCTTCAAGCATCTCTTTTACTTGATTCATCAACTCTTGAGCGACTTCATTAGTAGCTTTTTCCCTTTCCATCTGCAAAATTTCCTTCCATGAGAGATGGCAGGGTATTGGTTGATTCAAAGGTGCCATAGTCCCATCAACTAGAAGAACACCTAAAAGGAGTTTCCAGGGGAGAGAAAGGATTATCAAAGGATGAAATGGGAGAGCAGGGGAAAGGTAAGTAATGGAAAGGTGGGTTCGGGAAATGGTGGAGTCGCCAGACAAAATTTGAAGAAGGTTTGTCAAAGAAAAATGGGTAGGTTCTTGGAGTGGAGTTGCCAGGAAAGTTCTAGGTGAAGGCCTTGGGAAAGAGACTTGCCAAAAGTGTCATTTAGGGCACAAAGAGGATTAAAAATCCTCCTTGACAACGATGCCAAAATGTTAAAGCACAAGTTGTAGGTTGGGTAAAGATTGACCCAACCACAAAAACAAGTGCTACAACTTTGGAATCCTACACCCAATGTCACCTTGATGTAGGTACCACACTTCAAGAGTGACTAGGTCACTCTAGGGAGGCGATCTCGATGACCCTAGGGGGAATGATAAGGATGAAGAGAAGTTTAAGGAGAAGTCCCTCGGAAGGTCAAGTGATGGAAGAAATGATTGGTTGAAAATGGTAAGTGAAGAGAGGTAAATGGATACCAAGTAAAGAGATAGTTGTCGGTGCTCTTGTACCTACCCGAGACACAAGAAAAGACACTTTTCCAACCAAGTATAGTAATCGATCAGTAAGTTAAGATTTATTTCCCTAAAATACAACAACATACAGGCTAGTAAATCATCAATAGATTACATCCAAATCAGCAAGTAAAAGGCCCACATTAGTTAGCAATGTCAACAATAAAACTAGTAACCAATGTGGACCAAAAATAACACTTCAAGACTGAATAAAGATGGTTGTCATAAAAGTAAATTTCTAAAGTAGTATATCAGCCTTATGGATTTAGCATTCAATGAAGTACAACAACAAATCTGACCATCAAAAAGTGCCAAAAACTATTCCAATAGATGCACCTAGGTTAGTAGGTTAAACTAGCAAAGTTAGAGGTCTAGGGTTAGTTTGTGAGATATTAATGATTAGGGTTAGAGTTTAAAGCAACCCTAATGGTTGTAGGTTACTTTTACTACAGAAATAAGAATTTGTGGGATAAAGAGGATGCCCTAAGGGAAGAATAATATCCAAGGCATCAATATCATTATCCAAAAGAGATAACTTCAAAACTTGAAATTTGTACTTTACCAAGGCAACAATTTATTTCTCCCATGCAATAAGTAAATGACTAGTGCCTTTAAGAAAGGGTTAATGGAGTCAAGAGAATTTGAAGAATCTAGATAGGATACTTCCTTGGGGTGTAAACTATTTTACTCCCCAAGGAAATATTCTCTTAGCTAGGTTTTTAACTAGAAGGATGTATGCAATTATACTCTTCTAAGTAAACCCTTATGAAGCAATATTCCCTTAGAAATAAAATGGTGGAAACACAAGTAGGGGAATATGCCCTTATACTCCCTACTTGGCTCAAGAAAATAAAACCTTTAACTTGTACAAATGATAATACAATGAAATAAATGGCACCTTTAAGCATTCAAAGGCAATAAAAGCTAGACTAACCACCAAAAAAGCAATGAAGAAATCCTTCCAAGGCTAGCGCACCATGTCCATTAACCATAACCAAGGCATAGCTATAAACAAAAACACAAGAAAGAGAACTATCCAAAGAGAGCGAAAATTTGAGTCCAAGAGCCTCTCACAATGGAGTTATGTCTTATGTGAAAATGAAATGAGGCGATCTCAATTTCTATCATCGTCCTAAACATAATTTGTCCACATTTGTGCATAATATTAGGGTAAAACACAAAACAAGGGGATAACAACCCTTGTCTTTCTGCTTTATAATAATTTAACACCATTTTACACATTGAAAACCCTAAAACAAAGGCGACATCATCCCTTGAAGGAGGACATCTTGGAAAATTGAGCAAGTCATTGGAGCTGGGCTGCAAAGTAGGGCCTCCAAAGACCATGTGGTAATCATTTGGAGCCTCTCCACCTCAAAATTCCATGTTTCATGCTCTGATTTATCATCAACCACCATATGTCCCTCAAATGTGACGTCAAGCCCCTTTTAGGAAAGTTGTTTGACATGCAAAGGGTGGTTTATGTCTATCCAACTATCTCTTAGGCCTTCGAAAGCATCTCTCTGTCATCCGACATGTGGGCTTATGCCATCCATCATTTGGGTTGCTTGCCCTCATGGAAGCCCAAGCTAGGCTTGTTCTTCCAAAACTAGGCAACAACATGTACCTGCAAGACAAATGGATACAACCTCCAAGGATCTCAAGTCAAAGCATCACGATGAGTGAATCAAGTCAATAAAAGAGCCATTAAAGCATGTATACCAGGACTACATCATACAAACATGTGATTAAGAAACTGAACGTTTTGCCAAGTTTGGTTGTGGGAGCATTGGCATGGTACTCTTTTCAATGGATCAAATCCCCTAAGTCTAGAAAAAACCATATCTGATTCATGTGAATGAATTGAAATGGATGGGGGAAGTACTCAATGGGCATGGGGTTCATGATATGCAAGGGTCCATAGTGTTAGCAATGAAAGTCACCCTCATATTGCGGGAGGCTAATCCCAGTACCCATCATATTTTTTGGTGGTTGTTGGTTTTATATGAGTGGAGGTCAATGTAAAAAACTCAATATATGAATGATGTTCAACACAGAACTGGACAAGAAATGCATAGGAAAGTCAAGGCCACAACTAAATTTAATCGATAAATTGAGTTTAAGTGTGAACAAAGGGAAGACTTAGTGAAAAAGGTGAACAAGAATGCTATGAGCATCAAGATTTCAAGTAGCTTGGAGAAGAAAAACTTAGACTCAAGATCACTCTTAAGCTCAATTTTAGACACTGAAATATGTCCAAACAACACAGTCACAACAACATAATGATCAAACCTACATCACCATGCAGCTAAAACAACTCGACTGGATCCTCCATGCCTGAGCCATTCAGTGTAAGAGGGGAAGAGATCATAAGGAAGCTGACTAAAAATGGTCATGATACCACTGCAATCAAACCTACATTGAAACAACATAACAACCCTCAATTGGATCCTCCATGCCCGAATGTTTTAGCACAGTTTTTACAAAGAGATGGAAATAGGTTGACTTCTATTAATCTGAAAGTCTCAAATCCGATACATAACCAGAGAACAGTTCTAGCATAAAAACATTACAAAATAGGGAACTCTGCCCAACCAGTTGACGACCCTAACAAAATATTAAAAATATCTATTTATACTCAAAATAGTCCCCGACTATCAGGAGTGTGATCTGATCACTACAATCAAAGCTTTGTGTTGACGAATTCTTCTGTCAGACTGAACGTGCATCCCTCTATTAGATGCGAGCTCAGATCGACATGGGTCTGTAGGGAAATATGCTCGCAAGGGTACCATGGGTTGACGGTTTAGTCCCCATGACCGGAATTTCCATGCCTTCCATTTATGGGGTGAGCTGAGGTTTCAACCACCAAACATACCTTCCATTAAATGTATTTCCTTGGATATTGAACGAGACTTAATGCTCAGGGGCGTGGCTACACGCTGCTCTTAGATATGATGCCACATAAACACGAGATTGCGGGGCCGTCAAAAGTGGTTTGGATTCAGACCACTTTTGGGCCCGTAATCCATCACATTTTGCCACGTATCATTTTCATCATACCATGGTTTCCATTGCGGGACCGCTCAAGAAAAATATCGCCTGAGCATGTTGCATCCCCACAATGGACAGTGGTCGTAGGTCTAGTCCTGATCTACGATTTGAGTGCACCCACTAGATTTAGCGCCACTGCCAAGCTTAATCGCCCACCAGCTTTAGAATCTGCCAAAAGTGTGCCTTGGGATGGGGTGCTAATTTTGGCACTGAACAATAACAACTCTCGGAGGATGATTTGATGTGGAGGCCTGACGTCGCCATTCTAATATGTCACAGATAGAGAGGTGACATGTGTCACTCGAAAATAGGCAGAAAGCATGTCTAAAACTCTTGAAATGAGTTTTGTATGTCAGCGCTAGACGAATGCCACATGTCTGTGTTGACTGCTACCACGAACTTGGTGCTCTACGGCTCGGGTGCTAGCTCCTTTTCCTTTGGCTCCTCTATGTGATTTTACTTGGAGCTGGCAATCTAATGATGCGTGTTTTCTTGAATCAAACGACTGAGAATTACTTCAGGTCTCTGGACTCTGGGAAAGCCAAATCTCAAACTTCCTTTGCCTTCAACTACTTTTACTTGGAGTCATAGATCTGATTATGCATGGCCCTCCTAATATTGACAGCTGAGATCCCTTCGTAGCTTTGGGCTTCGGGAAAATCAAACTTCAAATATCACTTTCCTTCAATGCTTTTACTCGGAGCTCTAGATCGATCTGGCACCGCATGGAAGTCTGGATTCAGACGATCGAGATCCATTTCGGGTCTCCAGGCTCCAGGAAAAATCAAACTTCAAACCTTGCTTCCTCCTAGATAAAACTTTGAAGTGAAGGATCTTGGCGACATGTGGCTCCCTTCAAGATCAACGACTCATGCTTATTTCAGGGCTTCGGGACTTCGGGCCTTCAGGAGGCACTGTCTCTAGGATCAACGACTCCCTGCTGATTTCAAGATTAATGGTCCATGATTTATTTAGGAGTTTGGGCTTCAGCTCTTTAGCATTTTTACACACTTCCCACTTCAAAAAATCTCAAAGCAATTTCCCCGAACACTAGGATCAACTGTCACCTGTCCACTTTAATATCGATGGCTCGTGTTCACTTCGGGCTTTGGATCTTTTCATGGTGCTATACTTCGTGCAACTGTGGACTTTCGGATGCTCATGGGCCATTGATTTGTACTGTTACTGAAATATTTGTCGCTGAACGATTAAACAGCCTGCTGCTTGCGTTTCAAGATGGAAATGGACTATTATGAAAGCTATGCTTTGTGTCCATGGCTGCAGCCTACGTGAACAAGGACATGGAAAATTTGTTGTGGGATGGGAGAACAGAGATAACAATGACTGAAACAATGGAGACAAGTGTTCATCCTTAGAGAAAAATAGAGGGGCTTGGGGCTGAGTCTTCTATCAGGTAAGATATTCAAATAAAACCAGGACACACAAATGAACAAGGGCAAACAGGGAACGATTTACAAGCCGAAAGGGGGAAAAAATTAAGATTTTGTCTGCAAAAAGGAGAGGGACAGGGAAAAATTATGGGCCTAGGTACCAACAATGAACACATATGAATCTAGACAACATTATGTGATAACATTTAGCTCCACAGGGGATGTCATGCTCCCTACGAGCTGCCAAGAACACGCAGCTCCAGTGCCTTAGCTATTGGGTTATGTAGTCTCTTATTAAAAGAAAACCTTAAAGTAAAAAACAAAAAGGGAATGGAATTTACAATGGGGGGATGCTGATCACGGTCTAAACAAAAATTTTCTTGAGAAAATGCCCATTGACAGGGCCACCCAAAACCTCAGAATCCTTCAAGTTCTGCAATTCATAAGTATTGCTAAGAAAAACCTCAGAAATATTGAAGGGGCCAATCCACAAGGATTCAAATTTACCATGTTTTCCCTTGTCTTTCTTGGGTGCATCACATTTGGGCACCGGATCCCCCAGATGGAAATTTTCCTTGCTTGCACTCTTGTCAAAAGCTCGTTTTATTTTCTGTTGATGGTCTTGTGCTTTATCAAGCAGCCGCTCCCTGGTTTGCTGCACTTCTACCAGCTGCAGTATCCTCCTGACCATGTCATCACGTTCTCATTGGTAGTCCTGGAGGAAATTCACCACAGGAAAAGTAAGTTGAGAAGTAAATATTGCCTCAACACCATACACTAGCTGGAAAGGATAAATGACCAGTGATCTTTTTGTGGTAACTCTCTCAGCCCACAATGCAAACTTCGGCTTCGAATCCTAGTCTTTATTGTTTCCTTATAACATTCTTTTGATGATATTTATGAGGCTCTTGTTAGAAGACTCTACTAAACCATTTCCTTGAAGTAGTAGGGAGTAGAATGGACTAGTGTGATCCCATACTGCTCACAGAAATTAATTAATGGCTCACCTCTGAAAGAGGTAACATTGTTTGTAACAATCCTACTTGGACAACCAAATCTTGATATGATGTCTTCAAGGAAATTTATGATCACCTTGTGGGAGGCACTCCTTGTAGGGATGGCTTCTATCCATTTGGTAAAATAATCAGTGGTAGTCAAAATCCACCTGTGTTGGCTACTCGAGGCTGGGTGGATCTCTCCAATGAAGTCGAGACCCCACTGCTGAAAAGGTCCAGAAACCACTACAGGTTTCAAAGGTAAATATTTGAGTTGTTGCTTTCTAACAAAATTTTGACACTTGGTACAAGCTCTAAATTTTTCACAAACATCACTAAAAAGGCTGGGCCAGAAATACCCAGCTCTGAGGATCTTATACATTGTGGTCCTCCAAAAATGATGCCCCCCACATGAGCTATCATGAAAATCATACATAGCTCTTTGGGCTTCCTGTGGGTGTAGACATCTCAATATGACTCCCAAAGGATCCTTCCAGTACAAAATCTGATCGATGATACAATACTTGATTTCTTTGAGCTTCAAAGCTCTCACCTTGTTTTTATCCAAACCATCAGGGGACCTCAACTTCTGCAGAAATTATATGATATCTTTATACCAGGGACATCCTGCTAAGTTGGGGATGACATGAGAGTCTTCACCAGCAATATCAGCTTGCTGATTTTTTGAGTCTATATTCATGAAATTAACCCCCATTGCCTCACAATTTGATTCAGCCAATAACCTGGCTAAACCCTGGCCTTTCACCAACCTGGTGGGTTTGATTTCCAGGTCAAACTACAGAATCTTGGCAATCCACTTGCTTCTTTTCCCATCTATATCGAGTTGGATCAATATCTCCTTTACTAAAGCCAAGGGGACATATGCAATAATTTTTGAGTGAAGAATATAGATTCTGAAATCCTTGAGGGCTTTCACCAAAGTGTAAGCCTGCTTTTTCATGATATCATATCTCGTTTATGCATCTCTCAGTGCTCTACTAAAAAACAAAATAGGTTTTTCCAACCCATCTGAATTTCTATGTAGCAAAACATCAACTAATGTATCTGATGAAGTGAAGGAAAATATCAAAAATTCCTCGGAATAGTCTGGGATGATGAGCACAGGTGCTTCAATCAACGCCTTATTGATTTGGTTGAAATAATTTCTAGACTCAACAGTCCATTTCACTTCATTCCCCTTTCTGAGCATGGATGTAATGTATTTAACCAACTCAACAAAATTAGAAATGAATCTCCTCAAAAAATTAATTTTACCCAAGAAATACTAAACCTCTTTCCTAGTTCTGGGAAAAGACAAGAATTGGATGGCCTCTACTCGGTTTGGATCAATTTTCACCCCTTCAACTGACACAATATACCCTAACATTTTTTCCTCTTCCATGGAAAATAAAGATTTCTTAGGATTGAGCAAAAGGCCAAACCTTCGACACTTCAAGAAGACTTTATTTAGTTGGTGACATTGTTCTTCATCAGACCTAGAGAATAATGTAATGTCATCCAGATAGATGACCACAAATTTGTCATTTTATCCAATGAAAGCGATGTCCATGGCTCACTGGAAGGTCTCTCCTGCATTCATCAATCCAAAGGGAATTTTAGCATACATGAACGTGCTCCAAAGAGTCGTGAAACTTGTTTTCTCTCTATCTTGAGGCAAGAAAGAGATCTGGTTGTATCTAGAGAAACCATCGACCATAGACATCCTAGATGAACCCATCACTCTCTACAAAATGTGCTCCATTTTTAGCAAGGGGTAATTATCCTTTTTGGAGCTTCTGTTCAAATTTCTAAAATCGATACACAACCGGATTTCCCCATTCTTCTTCTTGATAGGAACCAAATTAGACACCCACTCTGAAAACCTCAAGGGGATGATGATATGTGCATCCAAAAAATTCTTCACTTCCTTTCCCATAATCGGTAGCAGCATGTGGTTTATTTGTCTGAGATTTTGCTTGAACGGTTTAGCATCTTCTTTCAAAGGGATTTTGTGTTCAATGATGTTGGTGTCATATGTTCTCAAATCCTCGTATGTCCAAGCAAACACATCTGCGAACTCCTTCAAAAGTATAACATACTCAGTAATTTTCTCCTTTGATAAGCTATTAGACAATTTGACCCATTTGGGATCCTCCTCCATCCCTAGATTTCATTCAGTCACATCAGCCTCTTCAGTCGATCCTTCAACTTTTACAACAACATCATTTCTGTCAAACAATATCTCCAAAGGGACAAGTCCCTTTGGAATATGGTTTCTAGGCAACTGAACAATATGATGGTTAGCAATCTTATTCATGAGAACATCATCATGAGGGCTTTCTTTAGAATCCTGATCTTGATCAATATGCATATCAGAAAATTCATCCACAGTCTCAAGGAACTTTTTTATCTCAATATCATCCTCAAAGACCTTCCAATGTTTGACATTGTCGGCAATAGAGGGTCTTTATTTTATCTCCACCTCATACTTGAGTTTGGGAGGCAAAGGGACCTTAAAATTGCTTGCTGAAACCGCCAAGGAATCTACCACAAAGTTCTCCTCCCTTGGAATAAATGAAATATTAAAATACAAGAAGAAAATGTCAATCATATCCCACACCTCATTTCTATAGGCCCATAACCTAGGGTGCTTAGCCTGATACAAATTTTTGACTTGATGAAAAATCAACTCAGTGTCTCCAAACACTGTTAGCTCCTCAATTTTCATGTCTTTGGCAGCTCTCAAACCCAAGACAAGAGCCTCATATTCGGCCACGTTGTTTGTTGTTTCAAATTCCAACTTGAAGGACAGAGATATGGTCTCTTGGGTGGGGGAAATAAAAACCACTCCAACACCAGCACCTTCCCTAGAAGAGGCTCCATCAAAAAACATTTTCCACATAGAGGTGTTGGGGGGAGGCTCTTTGCAAAAGGTAATAGGCTGCTTTCTAATTTCAATAGGAGGCTGAGGAACATCAAAGAGCTGCAAAATATTGGTTCCTAAATCAATATCGACTGAGAAAATGGGGTGGTTGATGGGATTGGCTTTATCATTGATAATGTAGGAAAGTTGTGCTTCTCTATAAAGCCTTCAATGTTCCCCTTCGAACACAATAATGGTGGCATATGATAGATCCATCTACAAAGTTCTCCCGAGTCTTTTGATCCATGATCTAAACAAGAGCATCTCAAACTTAGGGGGGACATCAGCTACCACTATGTCCATGACCACATTCTTCATTGGCAATTGAAACAAGGAGACATCCAGGTCCTTAATAACCCTGAGGCATTTCACCTTCCTGGAATTGAATGAATATAGGTCATGGTATGTTTTTGTAACCTCCAACCCAAGCTCATCCATGACAATTTTAGGCATGAGATTATGAGATGCCCCCTGAATCCATCAAGAAGTTGTGCAACACCTTATCATGGATGTTCAATGAAGTGTATAAAGGAGGTGATGAATCATATCTATCCTCCACCAAAGGTCTCGGTATGACAATCGTCTTTTTGTCTTGGAGATTGACTGAGTCTGTGTGATGAGATGAAGGTTCGGGCTGCAATATTTTGGAGAGGCACCTTTTGAATCCCTCGTGCTCGAATAACTCTGAAAGAGGTATAGGGATCCTAATCTTTTGAATCTCATGATCAAAGTTGAAAGAGGAGGGAGACCTCAAAATCTCATTCACTTTTGGGATTAGGATTTTGACCATTGGTGGTGGGTTTGCCTCCTTTTCTTTAACACCATCTGCTACATTTTTGACAGGATTCTCTACTCTAGTAGGTTGATCAAAAATATCCATCTTCCCTTCTTTTTTCTTTGACCTCTGGCTATATCTATTGGGATTATGGCTAGTCTTTTCCCCCCTGCTCAGCTCATTTAGTTGGCTATCCATGAGAGATTCCTTGTATTCATATTGGGTCAGATGAGGAAATGAGGAAGTGTCTCTGAGATAATGGATTTCAAGATCAACATCTTCTTCCTCTCCTTCCTTGTCAGTAACAAGGTTATTTTGGAGGCTGTTATCACATATTTTTGCAAAGGGATGTTTTTCCTTTGAAGTTGGCAATTGGGTGACCAAATGCGAAATAAGTGGGCTTAAAAAAACCCACAAATGTATTTCATCCAAATTCAGGGCGTGATCGTGCGAAGGCACGCACATATCTGGTCGGAGAAAATCCAATCAAGCACAAGCTCAGTCTCAGTCATCGGATCCATCAAGCAAATCAATTAGTGGTCGAAAGTCCTCGCGGGAATCAGGAATCAGGACTTCGAAATAATGCCAAAATGTTTCATCAAAATCCTGAAGTGTTGAAGGCCCGAAGTCCCAAAATGCCGAAGGCCCGAAGTTAGGAAACCCAAAATCAACAGGAGTCGTCCATCCAATAGGACATGTGGCAAAAGATCAATATTTCATGGTTTCGTGGGTTGGGAAAGTAAAAGGGCCGAGTCGTGAGGACTCGCGAAGTGTGAACTTTTGAAAGGATCTAAGCCGTTGGATCAAGGAAAGTCGTGGACCATTGATCTGACACTGACTAAGTCGGAGAATCAGAAATCGGGAGAAGGGAGGTGACTAGTATTTCAACTCCCCAAGATGCAAAGTCCCGATATGATGAAGATTAGATCTGGACCATGGATCTTAGAGGGGCACGTGGTAGCAGATAAGCGAAATCATGATTTCATGAGTCAGAGGTTTCAACACAGAGAAAAGTGCAAGTTCCCGAAACGCGAAATCGTGAAGCGCCCAGGAGTTGGGCCCGTGGTCACAGCTCGAGGCCACATAGGAGATGGGCCCAAGAAAAATGGTCAACGGGTCCAGGAGGAAGGTTAGTGCCCATCGCATAGTTGGAAACTCATATTTTAGAGGAGGTAATCTCGACTGTCGGATGTATAGAAGATCCGACCATCGATCTAAATAGGGCCATTTCGCAATATCAGGTATCGGGAGATTGCAGTCACGCGATGTGAAACCCCCCCGAAATATGAAATCACGATGCGCCCAGGAGTTGGTCCCATGGTCACATCTCGAGGTCATATGGAAGGCAGTGCCAAAGGCCGAAGATGCCCGTGTTGGTCACAGAGGGAGATTATCGGGTTTTTAAGGCGTCGGGTTGACTCGAAGAACTGCTAGTTGCACATAATAGCTCCTTGATCATTCAAGGCTCGTCCTAATCCTGATGAAGTAGTTAATGAAAGAAGGGGGAGGTGATTAAAACCTTGCCTCACCCCATAAATGGAAAACATGGAGGAGTCAACCATGGAAATTAGAGTTGTCAGCCCATGGTATCCCTACGAGTGGTTTTTCTTGCAAGCCCATGCTGATCTGAGCTTGTGTCTAACAGAAGAAGATGTAGATGCCAAGCCTTGAATGCAGCGCCATGGAATATCGAGCGTGCCTCTGTTGTTGTTTGTGAATTTTTGAGTATATGTATGGAGTTCTGTTATTTTGTAAAGGGTCTTTGGTTGAGCAGAGCTCCCAATCTGTAATTTTGTTATGCCAGAGTTGTTCTCTGGTTATGTAATCGACTTGAGACTTTCATGTTAATAGAAGTCAGCTTCCCTCTTTCCATTTTGTCTGTAAAAGTTGTTTAAAACACTCAGGCATGGATGATCCAATTGAGGATCATTATACTGTTGTAATGGAGGTTTGATTATAGTAGTATCGTGGTCAATTTTATTCATTTCCCTGTGTATCTATTTCCATCTCACATTGAATGGCTTGGGCATGGAGTATCCAGTCAAGCTGTTGCAGTTGCAGGATGATGGAGGTTTGATCATACTGCAGCTGTAACTGTGTCCCTTGTAGACATATTTCAGTGTCTAAATTTGAGCTCAAGAATTCTCTTGAGCTTGGGTTTTCTTCTTTGAGTTGTTGGAAGGACTGATGCCAAGAGAAATATCCTTCACCCTTTCTCCTAAGTATTCCCTCTACTCTTTCTTTAACTCAATCTACTGACTGAAGTTAATGTGGCCCTCACTTCCCTGTGCATTTCCTGTCCATTTCTGTGTTGAACATCTTTTATGTTGTTGAGTTTTGGACATCGACCATCCACATTTAAACCAACATCCACCCCAAACATTGATGGGTATCGGTCTTGCCTTTTCTACAATCTGAAGGCAACTTCTAGTGCTAACAGAGAGGAGATTGAATTCTCTAATCATCTATGTCCCTATTTCTTTGGTCTCTTTGGATGATCTGAGGAGCATCATTTGGTCTTTTGAAACTACCCCTATTATCGGCATTTTTGGGATTCCTATAGCTCGACTTTCCTTCCATATCCCACCTTTCCATTTTAACAAAAAGTGATTTTAATATCTTGGTCACTTCATCCATTTGAGGGGGGGGGGTAGTAGAGGAACTAGAAGTATAAGCCTCAAACCTACCATTTCTTCTGTCTCTATCAACGTTACTCCTAATCTTGTCAACTGCCAAAATATTGGATTCTACTTCAAGGGTTGCATCTTGTATATGAGCCAAGGAGGTGGATCTTCTTTCTCTCAACAAGAGGCAAAAATTAGGGTCAAAAGCACTAGCATAATTCATCTTGGTAGAGTTTTATGCAGGCTTAATTTTAGTAGGAATATTTGTATACATCTTATTAAATCTCTTAGAGAAGTCTGAACCAACTTCCCCCTCTTCTCTCTTAAGTGCCCCAAATTTTGTAACATAATAAAGGAGATCTTTTTTATTCCCCCAATGTATCAAGAATGAATCATCCAGAGCAACAATCCCATAAATAGATCTAGGAGGCAAGTCCTTAAACCAATCCCTGACATCATCATCAAGGCTTTGTACAAAAACTCTCATCCACACATCTTCATTTTCGATTTCTTGAATCTATGCAAATCTATAAAAGGATGAAAGGTGCTCTTCTGTAGTCACGTATCCCTCCCCTATGAATTGGGGCATGTATTTAAGGTAGTATGTGGCTAGGAGAGAATTCATAGGCTGAGGTAAAACCATAGGGGCGTATCTAGCAGCCAATAACACAGCCATCATGTTTCTAGGAGGATTAGCACCCGCCATTGGGATGTGAACTGGAGGAGAAACATGAGGAGATGGAGTTTGGATAGATGAGACTGGGGTTGTGATTCTGGGAGAAAAATGAAAAGGCTGAGCACTAGGAGATAAATATGAGGGGCTAGAGGTAAAAGAGGTTTCCCCTTCTGTAACTGCAACAATTCTAATAGGAGGAGGAGTAGTAAAGTTTGGAGTAGGAAAGTCTTCTAAGGTCAAATCTCTCTCCTTCCACTTCACAACTTCGGGGGAAAAAGGGGTGTCAAATATATCTCCTTCCAAACCAAGAATAGGAGGGGATAAATCGGCAGGAAAACTCCCAAAACTTAAATTTCTTGAAGCTCCAACAATTTGTATAATAGGAGAATCAGAAACAGTTACTGGAGTTTGTAAAGAGGGATTATGCAAATTATTAGAAAAACTTGGTACAACAGTGGAGATACCTTTTTGAGTGGCCTTTCCCTTTTTGATAATTTCCTCTGGATAAGCTTCAGACGTTGCTAGAGGCAGCAGTGAAGTGGACCCTGTGTGTCTACCTTTAGGAGCCAGAATTGAAACAGTGGAGTCGCTAGGTGCAAGTTGAAATATTCAATGGTACTGATATATGATGCACCTTCAGAATTAGAGCTTCTTTGTCGTTCTATCCTAAAGAAAAGTCTTCAATTCATCCCTGACAATGACGCCATGAATGTTAGCACTGAAAGTCACCCTCATATTGCGAGAGGATAAGCCTAGTACCCGTCAGAGTTTTTGTTGGATGTTGGTTTTATATGAGTGGAGGTCAATGGACAAAACTCAATATATGAATGATATTCAACACAGAAATGGACAAGAAATGCACAGGGAAGTGAGGGCCACAACTAACATCAGTCAGTGAATTGAGTTTAAGTGTGAGAAGAGGGAAGACATAGTGAGAAAGGTGAACAAGACTGCTATGAGCATCAGGCTTTCAAGCAACTTGGAGAAGAAAAACTCAGACTCAAGATCACTCTTAAGCTTAAGCTTTAGACACTGAAATATGTCCAAACAACATAGTCACAATAGCATAATGATCAAACCTACATCACCATGCATCTACAACAACTCGACTAGATCCTCCATGCCCAAGCCATTCGGTGTAAAAGGGGAAAAGATCATAAGGAAGTTGACTAAAACTGGTCACGATACCGCTGCAATCAAACCTACATTACACTAGCATAACAACCCTCGACTGGATCCTCCATGCCTGAGTGTTTTAGCATAGTTTTTACAAAGAGATGAAAAGAGGCCGACTTCTATTAATCTGAAAGTCTCAAATCCGATACATAACCAGAGAACAGTTATGGCATCGAAACATTACAAAATAGGGAGCTCTGCTCAACCAGTTGACGACCCTAAAAAAATATTAAAACTATCTATTTATACTCAGAAAAGCCCCTGACTATCAGGAGTGTGATCTAATCACTACAATAAAAGCTTTGCATCGGTGACTTCTTTTGTTAGACTGAGTGTGCATCCCTCTGTTAGACGCGAGCTCAGATTAACGTGGGTCTACAGGGAAATCTGCTCGCAGGGGTACCATGGGCTGACGGTTCAGTCCCCATGACCGGACTTTCCATGCCTTCCATTTATGGGGTGAGCCGAGGTTTCAACCACCAAACCTAACTTCCATTAACTACCTTTCCCCAGAGATTGAACGAGACTTAATGCTCAGGGGTGTGGCTACACGCTGCTCTCAGATAGGATGCCACTTAAACATGAGATTGTGGGGCCATCAAAAGTGGTTTAGATTCAAATAGTTTTTGGGCCCACAATCCATCACATTTCTCCATGTAGCATTTTCATCATACCATGGTTTCCATTGTGGGACCACTCAAGAAAGATATTGCCTGAGCATGTTGCATCCCCGCAATGGACTATGGCCATAGGTCTAGTCCTAATCTGCGATCTAAGCGCACTCGCTAGATTTAGCGCCACTGCCAAGCTTAATCGTCCACCAACTTTAGGATCTGCCAAAAGTGTGCTTTGGGATGGGGCGCTACTTTTGGCATTGAACAATAACAAATCTCGGAGGATGATCTGATGTGGAGGCCTAACGTCACCATGCTGATATGTCGCAGATGGAGAGGTGACATGTGTCACTCGAAAATAGGCAGAAATCATGTCTAAAACGCTTGAAATGAGTGCCATATGTCAGCGCTAGACGGATTCCACGTGTCTATGCTGACTTCTGCCATGAACTTGGTGCTCCAGGACTTAGGCGCTAGCTTCTTTTCCTTTGGCTCCTCTATGTGCTTTTACCCGGAGCTGGCGATCTGATGATGCATGTCTTCTTGAATCGAACGGTCAAGAATTACTTCGGGTCTCCGGACTCTGGGAAAGTCAAATCTCAAAATTCTTCTACCTTCAACTGGTTTTACCCAGAGTCATAGATATGATGATGCATGGCCCTCCTGAGATCGACGGATGAGATCCCTTCGTGGCTCCGGGCTTCAGGAAAATCAAACTTCAAATCTCGCTTTCCTTCTACGCTTTTACCCGGAGCTCTAGATCTAGCACCGCGTGGCAGTATGGATTCAGACGACTAAGATCCATTTCGGGTCTCTAGGCTCCGGGAAAAATCAAAATTCAAAACTTGCTTCCACCTAGCAAAACCTCTGAAGCAAAGGATATTGGAGACACGTGGCTCCCTTCAAGATCAATGACTCATGCTTATTTCGGGGCTTCAGGACTTCGGGCCTTCGGGAGGCACTGCCACTAGGATCAATGATTCCCTGCTGATTTCGAGATCAATGGTCCATGATTTCTTCGAGAGTTCAGGCTTCGACTCTTCGACATTTTTACACACTTCCCACTTCAAAAAATCTCCAAGAAATTTCCCCGAAAACTGGGATCAGCTTCCACTTGTCCACTTTAAGATCGACGACTTGCATTCACTTTGGGCTTTGGCTCTTTTCATGGCGCTATACTTCACACAAATGTGGACTTTCGGACACCCGTGGGCTGCTGATCTGAACTGTTCCTAGAATCTCCGCCGCTGAATGATTAAACATCATGTTTCTTGCATTTCAAGCCCAAAATGGACCGTTATGAAAGTTGTGCTTTGTGTCCATGGTTGCGGCCTACGTGAACAATGACTTGGACAATTTGTTGTGGGTTGGGAGAACAGAGAGAACAACGACTGAAACAAAGGAGACGAGTGTTCATCCTTAGATAAAAACAGAGGGGCTTGGGGCTGAGGCTTCTCTCAGGTAAGATATTCAAAGAAAACCAGGATGCACAAATGAACAAGGGCAAGCAGAGAACGATTTACAAGCCGAAAGGGGGAAAAACTTAAGATTTGGTCCGTGAAAAGGAGAGGGACGGGGAAAAATTACAGGCCTAGGTACCAACAACAAACACATACGACTCCAGACAACATTATGTGATAACACATAGTATCTCATTTATGGGTGCCTTTGTGGAGGGTGTGCCACACCTTCGTCCATAATGCATTTTTTCCAAACCCATCAATTGCCTTTTATCTTTCTTTCTTTGCATTTTATTTCAATATATCATAGGGTGAGTTGGAGGCCACTACCCTGGCGTGGTGACTAGGTAATAGCAGTGTCACCCACAATTACTTTCACGGAGATGATAAGGTTGGCTCGTGATGAGACGCCATTTCCCTTAGCCATGCAACTTGTTATCCCCTATCATAGGGATAACTAAGGAGATTATGTCTCGATGCCCACAGGTCCTAGACATGGAGTATCGAGAGCCATATGATTTGATCTTGGCCTCGGAGGGCCCATATTTTCTTCAGTGCATCCCATCTATCAACAACAACAACATCCATCCCACCAGCCTGGTCCTGAAGTAGCAGTAGGTATTTCTCCATGAGGTAATGAGTCTGGGTATCATGGTATGTGTCACTCTGATTTTCAAAGCATTCGAATGTGTTGCACTGAACTCTCCTTTATTTCATAACGTTTTCTTGGAAATTATGCTCTTTAACTTGTTCATACCTGGGGGGTGACATAATTCCCTAGTAAGTTGGTTCCCTTTAGGATGAGTTTCCATTGAGTGGGTCTATGAAAGGTCATCGTCCATTCCTTCCATACTTACCCTTTTTCATCATTATCCCTCTCATCTTCCCCTACCTTGGTTTGGGCATTGGGTTTTCCACACTAGGAAGGGTTGTACCTTACCTTGTGGGAAGAAGGGGCTAAAGGACCATAGGGTAAAAGTAGTTGGCAAGAGTTAAAATCCAAAATAAAAACTTTGATATGCTTCACCTAGGGATTCCCGAGAAATAAATAAAAGGCTTCTCGGTAAGAAAAGGGGACCCGTAAGATAAAATAAAAACTCAAGGTCTAGTTGGTGGATGGGAGGTATCATCATGAGCCAACCTATTAGGTCCATGGGAATGTAGCGGTATGACACTACCATCTATCTAGACACCAAACCAGGGTAGTGGCTCTTGGTGGCATAGCCAAGAGAAATGGGGTCTCATCACGAGCCAACCTTCTCATTTCCATGAAGTGCTTATGGGTAACATTGTCACCATTGGTCTACATGCCAGGACAATGTCCCCCAACTATTCTCTTGAAAATAAAAAGTAATAAGACAAAGAATAAAAGACATTGAATGGGCTAGGAAACAATGGCATCCATGACAAGGTGCATCTTGCCCTCTACAGAGGCACCCACAGGCAAGATCTACATTTCCCTGTTATCATTGCACACTTTGCCCAAATATTCTCTATACATCATTTCACACACTTACATGAACTAGATTGGTCTTCACCTGGGAAACACCCAAAACTTGAGGAGGATTATCCCAATAGGACATCCTGAGACCCTCTCCAAACTTGACTTGTTAAACTGCATAACGTCTTTGAGCATTTGTTTGGGTAAAGGGGGGTTTGATGCACATGTTTGGGTAATTTGATTATTGGATGTGATTGGCATTGCTATGATCCCTGTGACTTATGATCCCATGGAGGGCATACTTGTTGTTGCAGGACCATGCCCCGTGGATAGGTACATATGGGGAGATGATTAGCTTGGACCTCCATGGGACTGAAAGCCCAGAAGATGGATGTTGTGACCCCAATCAGGGGCATAGAGAAACTAGAGGATGGCACCAGGAAGAAAGACAAATGTTTTCCCCAAGACACTTTGGCAGTCCTAGAACTAGGGGGTATTTCCCTTCTACCATGACATTGGCCCTTGAAGGCCCCTGACATCATCATGTTGACCCTTGACATCATCCAGTTAGGGTTTGACATTTATGAGGATGATTTGGTGCTAGTTGGCACGTGTGGTAGAATTTGAGGCCTCTGGAGGCCAAGCGTTTTGCATTTGAGGCCTAGCGTTCCATGATGGGGGTATAATGTCACCCTAGAAGGGAATGACATCATCTCTAAAAGTGAAATTAGGGTTTTAATTATTGAATTTATGTAAAAACTGGATTTTTGATGTAATTTGGCCATGTCGGCCTTTTATGACCTAAAAAGTAATTAAAGGTCATTGATATTGTATAAATAAGAGATAAAACTCTCATATTTTTTCATCATTGACTCATCACATGAGTGGTGGTCTGAAATTCAACCTTCTTTAAGGTTTATTGGTTGAAATCTAGTGGTGCGCACTTCTTCGAGGAGGCATCTCTTGGTGTATTTTGCAAATTTTCATGTGGAGTATCTTCAACTAGGGTTTATGCTTGATTATTCTTGGTGAAGTAACTGGAAAATATGCATTTCTTTATTGTTAATGAATTCTTATGGTTAATTTACTTGTTTCATGTCTAAGATTATGAAATTTCTTGCTTAAAACCCTAGGAGAAAGACATATGTTACTATTTTTTTCTCCATACTCTTCCACTTGTTAAAATTTCTTGAAAGACACCTTTATTGAAGTGGATACTAGATCCCTACCATTGTATCACTCTAGTAACCCTACTTCCATGCCCATTTTCATATTTTATTACAATTTGTTCAAAGAAAAGAGAAACCGCTAGGGCCTAACCTTTGTTACTTTCTAGAAATTATCTCTAGGAGTTGGATTTTTAAGGCCTTAGGATACCAACACCTTCCTTATCCTATCCATCCCTTTGACATAACATTATCATTGCTATTTTTCCTCTAAGATTTGTCACTGCCATTATTGACTCCATTACCCTATAAAGGCACTATTCTACCAGCTACAAGTGTTTATTGATCAAACAAGCACTCAAACCTTTATCCTTGAAGCTTTTACTAACATTTGCTAACCCTAAAATAGACTAACTCCTTAGTTGACTTGTTGTTATTGCAAAACATTGCTACAACCATACAAACATACATTGATTGGATACATTTCCCTACATAACTTGCACTTAACTCATTCAAAACTCAATTGTGATATTTGCTAGTCAATCTGCTAGCTAAGTGCTAACTTTCTATGGTGTTTTCTTGCACTTTTGACCATTATAATTTGCTGTTGTTGCAAAAGATTGCTACATCCATCTAACTGTAACAAATTCTCTACAAAAGTGACCTATTTTTCTAGCTAGACAATGCAAAACTTGCTTGTAACAAGATTTTATTATTCAACTAGGCTAAAGTTATTTCTTCTTGTTATTTTCAAGCACTTTTTAGGCATAATTATTGTGGTTGTTATAAAATATTAATTGCTATTATAAACTATTGTATTGCTGCAATTTCATATCATCTAGTTTACTTTTTTGAAGGTTCATTGTCTTATGAAGCACTAACAATCATTTTGGTACTTAGAAAGTGCCCCTTTTTGCCTTGTTGTCTTGTTCTGGGTAGGTACACAATATTATTTATTTGCTTCATCTCTATAAGACATGAATAACCCTTTGCTTTGAGTGATCTGTGAGAGGGGAGGGGTTTCCTTTTGATTACTTGCCTTAGCCTTCTCAAACCCCCCAGGTCACCGGGGACATCTTCCCTAGAGTAGTCTTGACATACTCCTAAATAGAAATGGATCTCCTATTAAGGTGACAGTGATAGGTTATTCCCAGTTATGCCAATTATGTACCCACTTTCCTTGGGATTTTGGGCAAGTACAAATTGTGCGATAACACAATTGAGATCCATTATCCTGGTGTGATGGCCAGAAATGGTAATTTCATACCATTAGATACCCATGGATGTGATATGATGGCTCGTGATGAGACCCCCTATCCTCAACTGATCCTTTAAGCATCTTTATTTATTCTTTTCATGAGGTCCTTATTTTCTCGTGGAGAATCTTTTCATTACTTTCTCAGGATCCCCAGGGTGAAGCATCTAGAAGGTTGTTTCATTAGGCTTTTATATTTTGCCAGCAAACTCCCCTCTGGGCATTCAACCCCTTCTTCCCATGAAATGAGGAATGGTCCCTTCTAGGGTCAGTCTACCCAAAAATCCCAAGAGATGATGTCATGGGGGGAAATAATGATGGAAAGTGGTAATTATGGTCGGGAGTGGCATAATGACTCATCAAAGGAAGCTCCCACAAACACCCCATCCTAAGGGTGACCATCTACTTGAGTTCCCCAAGCCAACCACCATCATTTAAACAAGGTAAAAGGCATAGTTTCCAAAGAAAATGTCTCATAATAAAAAATAACCTCTGATACACAATCTAGAATGCCTCAAATATTAAATGATACCCACCATTATACTTGACTTGTAATGCATGGAGCAAGACCCAAGTGACCTGTGGTGACAAGCTGGTGTGGACAATGACCAAGTGTTGGGTCATTGTGGTGGCGATGTGGGTCTCTAGTTGTGCAAAAGGATACTGTTGGTCATGTGGTCTCTCAACAATCCATATCTACAACTTGAGGGCCTCGAGACATAATCTCCTTAGTTATCCACAAAATGGGGATAACAGGTTCGAAATGACAAACCTGGTGATTTGGGTTGTGATGTCTCATTCACAAGAATAGCCTCAACAGGGAGTGACTTAGTAGTCTATCTGTTCACGTAGACTATAGTTAGAAAAAAATAGGGAACAGTGGGAGAAATAGGGAATAAAGGGATAAATGATGAATTAAGCCAAAAAGCATAGGAAAAGTTACTTAAGCCAAAGTCAAAGGAGAAATAGAAGAAAAAGGTGTTAAGGGGGGAATTAATTAATTATTCACACTCGACTTAAGAGAAATGCGCCTAGATTAAGTGATGTCACGTCAAATTAGATCGATGGAGGTATAAGAAGAGGAATTCGACCTAATTCCTCATTATCATTGGTTTGTGAATTGAGAAACAGGTTCCAGAGGAGGAAGATGACCTCAACATATGTTTTATGAATTTCTAGAGGAAACCACCACCACTGATCGGTTTTTATGTTGGAAGACACACACCAGCCTATCGGAAGTACCATCCAGGTATTTCACCCTGCCATCTCAGTGATCTACAGATCCAGTTCAGTCAGTGCACATTGCATCCAATGAGGGTGCAAGGGTTTGAGAAACAAATTTGTGTAGTTGGATGAGACAGGAGCAGATCTCACCATATCCTTCTGACCCAATTGAGAGGGATCTAGGGTGCTTCTTTTGAGCCATCATCCATCATATTCTGACGGAGGAATATCCCTGTGCACAACATTCAACCAGGAAGTGCACAACACTTGAGGAGGTACATCACAAGTTCCAGAGAGCTCACCGGGTCAGATCCCAGGAAACCATCCTGACCCATTACAGAGGAGACTAGGACGCTCATATTGAGACATGTATCATCCGATTCTGACGTTGGAATCACCAGGGTGCATTTCCAGAGCCAGGAGGTGCGAAAAATCCCAGGGGGTCTCATCTAGGGTCTATTCATAGCTCAGTGAGTCAATATCCAGTCTGTCATATATCAGGAGGAGCTTAGAGGCCAAGGTGCAAAGTTTGGGATAGTTTTCAGGCAGATCAGACGAGTGTAGCCACCGGGGCGAATATATCTTCATTTGCAGCAGTTGTCGTGAGCTTTCGGGGTTGCATGTAGCTGATCTATCCGTGCATTTGCAAATCCATTCACATCTTCTGATTCTGGGTATTTTATGTTAGTTTTCATTGTATTCCAGTAATGATCCATGAGATCTAGCGGATGATTAGTTTTCTGCTTTCCACATGCTAGTTGTATTTCCTGCTATTTCACATAATACATATTATTGAGTTGTGTTGTCCTTTATTACTCACATCCATGATATAATTGTAAAACATCATTCTATCTGAACACACACATGAAAAATCACCACACATGTTAAGAGAAAGAAACTAAAACACATCCAAAAACCCCTAGAGTATCAAATACGAGAGCCAAAACATTAGTTTCAGTAAGGCATATCCAGATCCATTGGATCAGGGATATTTTAGTGGTATCTGAGCCTTCTTCCTGACAGCCTATGAAGCAGTTATTTCTCATGACCCCATGATTATGAGAATAGGTGCAAAATACCCAGAGGGTCGAAGTCATATTGGGGACGAATACATTCAGTACTATAGGTGACATAGTAGAGACATGAGAGACATGAACATAAGCGACTACACTCCCTTCCACACTCAATCTTAGAGGTCGAGTTTTGTGCCAACAAAATTTTGACCACTGTACCAATCTCAGAGTGCCATTTGGAACCACTTGATTGGTTCACATGTCATCATGGAATTGGTCCACGTGCCACCATAAAAAACCTTCCAAATGGACCAATCGAGAACCTACCAAGTGTCCACTCTACCAACTGTGCCTACCACATCACCTCTCTGTCAGCGAACCACGTGTCAGTGTCTGAGCATGCCACGTCACCCTTTTCCTGTTAACTTTTTTCCTATTTGTGCAGAACTTCAAAACAACATAATTTCGTCATACGATGTTGGATTTATGATCCGTTTGTGCCACCGAAAATTTTGCGATGAACACTTCACAATGGTGTAGTTTTCATGAGAATGATAGAACTTTGATTTTTGAGCATTTTAGGATCCTCCTGGATCACACCTCCCCACTAGAATCTTTTAGACCACCAAAATTCTAGTTTTACTCATGCAGGAAGTAAGGGTATTGCCTCCCCACTTGTCCTGTATCATCCATCCTCTCTGCTTGGACAATAATCACCCGACTGACCACAACAAACATGAAAATTGTGATAGCATTGTTCATCAAAGTAATCATCTCATCTATTGCACAATCATTTACATTCTTTGTCGCATTTACCAACCATATACCATTGACTAGCATCAAACTAAGCAACAATACTAAATATGTGAATGAGAATGAAAAAACATGTTTTGTATTATGAGCAGGAACAATAACCAATCGATGCATCTGAACCTCATGTTGTACTTCTTGTGACACTTCATGATTGTTAGAAATATACTTAACCATTTCATGTCTAGCATCACTTTCTTTATGATTTTCTACAGACATAAGTGTTAAACTCTTGCTTTCATTTACCATTCTTTTTAACTGCCATGTAGTTGCAAAAGACCTGTCACTTTTCATGGAATGAGCATGAACAATGTACTCTTTCCCATCTTTCTTGAAGCAATATTTGTTTTCCTCCCTATAGAATATGGCTTTTCTATCATAAAGGTATGAGATTCCTAGTACAATTCCACATATATCTAGTTGAACAACATCAAGCTCTACTTCATCAACATACTTAGAAGTGATTGCAAACTTAATTTTACATTGTTTGGTTACTTGCAAATTATTACCATCACATATCCATTCCATTGGATATGGTCTAGGATGTGGCTTAGTTTCAAGTCCCAAATTATTTACAACCTCTTCGCTAATTAGATTGGCTTGTGATCCACTGTCTACAAGAGTATCAACTTTAACATGATTCGTTATGACCCTTATGTGGAAAAGTTAATTCATTTTACACTCATCATTTGCAACATCTGAATTAGAAGAACTAGTACTTGCAACATAAGTTATACCTCAGATTCCCATAGCTACAATTTTAGTTTCATCACCTGAGTCTGATCCCGGATCTTCTTGAATTGTTGTAGTTGTGGTCTTCTTTCTCCCTTGATTGGCATACTTCTTTGGCTTCAACTCATGATTTAAGATCCAACAATGATCTTCATCATGGCCTTCCTTCTTGCAATGCTTACAAGTAGGCTTCTCCTTCTTCGTTGTGTTTGTATTCTTCTCTTTCCCTTTGCCTTTCCCTGAATCCTTTCCTTGTAAGGCATATGTAGAAAAATGACCACCGATATTCCTTTTCCTTGATTCAACATGAATGGCTTGTACACACACTTCATCAAAGTTAGAAGGATTTAACATAAGAATAGTATGCTTGAGATAAGAGTGCAGACCACCGATATATTTAAGAAGTGTTTCTTGCATATATAAAGGAATACCCAATATCAATGTTTTCTTACGAAATTCTTGAGTATACTCTTGTACACTTTGACCTTTTCTTTTCCTTAATGATTTCCAGTCCACCATAGCTTGTTGCATGTAAGCTAAGGGATATAATTGTCTTCTTAATGCAGTTACAAAATCATTCTAAGAAGAAATAATTTTACCACTTTTCCTAAGATCATCTTTAGTTTTGATTTCCCACCATATGAGAGTCGTGCCTCCCAATTTGAAACTAGCAAGTTGGATAATTGTTTCATCATAAACAATCCTTTGTATCTTGCAATAGACTTCAAGTTGTCTAACACAATTATCTAGCTTTTCTGCATTTAATTCACCATCATAGGTGGGTAATTCAAATTTTACATCAAGCTTTAATAAAGACAATTCAAAAGAATGATGAGTTTTTTTAGGTTTATTCTGCTTGGAGGAATGTACACTTGCTTCACTTGTAGATGACGAGGATGAAATAGAAGAAGGTTCTGAAGGTCCACCACCTCCAACTCCTCCTTCTGCTCTTATTGAAGATTCACCTTCTTCAACCTTTGGAATTCTTGGAATTCTTCGTTGTCCTCTTTCCCGGTAAAGCTCCTCCACCACGACTTTCATCAATTGAAAAGCCTCGAAGAAATCGTCCTTAGATGCATAAGGACCTAGCTTCCTGGGTGAAGACATCTCCTGTTTATGAGGTCTTCTTTGAGTTTGGCTATGATGAGCATGCAATGCTTGTAATTCATGTCAAACCTTCAAAACTAAATGATCTGATACCAAAAACTTGATCTAAATGTGAGAAGGTTTTGCTGAAAAAATTTGCAAGTTAAGTTTATATACTTTATATACTTTAGAGTTCACCCAATGATAGCTACGTCTTCGAGTCCCGCTTCTAGTGGTGACCGCTTTATTGCTCTCTCCAAATACTCATTACATCAATAAGAAGCTTGCAATCTACTGTTGCATACATGGTCTCCATAAACAAATCTGCTCTGCTCTAAAAAAGAGTCAATAACTTTTACAAAAATTCCCCCTTACATTGAAAAAATGCCATTGCTTAAATAACAAAAGAGCCACATTCACACTTAAATACAAATTTTGAGATTTACAAATATATGGTTTACAACCATATCCCATAAAATATCTCAAATATCCACTTTAGAGAGCTTCATCCTTTTTTAAATAGGCTTAAAGAATATTATATATGGTTTAAAAATAACCATATAATAACTAAATATCATAACCCACTTCCATATGAGATTCGTGCCCCTTTTTAAAAGCATATGATATCCATTTTTTAATGGAAAATAGATTATCATTTAATTTATTGGAGGCATATCCAACTTAAATGATCCAAACTTATCCAATACCAACAAATATTTTATTGTGGAAATGATATAATATTAGTTGGAATTTGATTCGCCCCTTTAAGTGGTATAATCCATTAAATATACGTGTCTTTTCTTTTTGGGTGATATATAGTTTGTTTGACCAACATTAATGCCAAATCCCATAAATAAACTCCCGTGGATCTAACATCATGTCCCAAATCGAATTTGGAGTAGTTGGTAGGCACGGGATTTAGGTGCTAAACCTTCAACGTATCTTTTACACATTATATTATATACGTGGGATAGACTTCACAAGCCATGGTCTTATCTTTTGGTTAGCGTAGATATCCACAAGATATGGGAAGTCGCTGGATCGATCCTCCTTAACACCTTTTTTATGTGTCGATGATCTCGAACCTTAGTTTTATTAATAAAACATACTATACTCTTTACCAAGGATCATAATAGCATGCTTTGTTGGGCGCAAGTTTCAGACCTTGGAAGTCACGAGTTCGAGTCTTGTATTCGAGAACCTTAGTTTTATTAATAAAACATACTATACTCTTTACTAAATACTCTTTACTAAGGATTATAATAACATGATTTGTTGGGCGCAAGTTTCAGACCTAGGAAGTCATGAGTTTGAGTCTTGTCCCTGGTGGATATACAACAAACTTTTGACCATGGTCAACTTGACCAATCTCAGAGTGCCATGTGGCACCATTGGATTGATTCACATGTCATCGTGGGATTGGTCCACGTGCCACCATAAGAACCTGTCAAATGGACCAACTAGGAACCTGCCAAGTGCACCAACTGAAACCTGCCAAGTGTCAACTATGCCAACCATGCCTGCCACATCACCACTCTGTCAGTTGCCACATGTTAGTCTCTGAGCATGCCATGCCACCCTTTGACTATTGACTTTCTCCCTGTTTGTGCATAACTTCAAAACATCATAACTTCGTCATACGATGTCGGATTTACGATCTGTTTGCACCACTAGAAAGCTTGCGATGAGAACTTCACAATGGTGTAATTTTCGTGAGCATTGGAGAACTTTGATTTTTGAGTATTTCGAGATCCTCCTAGATCACCAATGGATCTCAGGGTGGAGCGAATGGGGATTCTTCACCTATACATCATCTGGGAGGATTCCTCGACCTCTATATCCACAGTTCTAGGGGGGACAACAATTGGGAAAGTCAGGGCAGACCGGAGGATAGTTGAGACACGGGTAGGCAATGCCACAAGACCCATTTGGAGAGTACATGAGAGACTATTTGGCACTAGGGAGAGAGTTTCATGCAGATATGAGTTTGCTAGATTACTGTTTGATCAAGTATCATAACAGGCCCAGGGAGGCACAGAGGGACAATGCGCAGACTCATAACATGGACTTCATTAAGAAGGAGGGAAAGATGAATATTCCTACTTTCGATGAGTCATCTCGATGCTTAACTCAGGCATGGGTACAAAATATTGACACATATTTCAATCTCAACCCGATGACAGAGTCAGAAGCTATTAGATTCACCACCTTGCACTTGGATGGGGAGGTCCACAAGTGGTGGTATCATGGGCTGGTGACCTTGGGTCACAGCCACATTACTTCATATTTGGAGTTAACCGAGAGGTTGATGGAAAGGTTTAACATGAGGGATCCAGAACTCCATTTCATGGATCTAACACAATTGAGACAAACAAGGTCAGTTGAGGCATTCATCATAGAGTTCCAGCAGAAGGCAGTGGCTATATCAAATATTTTAGAGCACATATTGGTGATGATGTTCACCGAGGCGTTGACGAAGCCATTGAGGGGCTGGATTAAGGATTTCAAGCCTCACACCCTTCAGGAGGCCATTGTGCACACTAGAGACATGGGGGACTCAATGCTAAAACCCAAAACCTTTACCAAACCCTTTGTTCCACAAAGAGACAAGGATCAAAATAATCCTCAGAGGGATTGTAAGGGTAAGCCCAAGTTGGATGATGACACCAGATGAGAGTTGATGAGGAAGAAGCTTTGCTTCTCTTGCAAAGACCCTTGGGTCCCAGGGCATCGGTGCATGGGAAAGAGACAGATCCACTACATTGAGATGGAATCAGGCAGTGAAGAGGAGGATGAGGAGATCGAGTCACATGCATACAATGAATCAGAGGATGAGCCTACACATGAGCCAGAGCGACATCCAAAGAAACCTCAGACATAAGCAGAAGCATAGCCAAAGGAGGAGTCAAAACCTCACAGAGAAGTGAAAGAGGGGACCATAGAAACCCTTTTCGAAGTACCTAGGTACACCACTCTTAGTCTCAAGGGACTTATACAGGGGCAACGCATGACAAATTTAGTATATGGTGGGGCCACCCACAATTTCATTGATGCATCCTTAGTAGCCTAGAGGGGGATACACACTGAGGAGTTTGAGGGGTTTACCATGGCCGTGACAGATGGGTATACTATGACGTGCTTGGATATGGTTCCAGACCTAGAGGTCAAGCTAGGAAACTACACCCTGATGGATACCTTCTACGTAGTTGACTTGTCAGATACAGATGCAATGTTGGGGGTACAATGACTATATTCATTGGGAGAGATTGGGTTCAACTATCAAACGTTGACGATGAGTTTCAGAGATGCCAGCGGGTTGAGAGTAGTATTGAGAGGTATTTCTACAGGAGCACCCAGAGCAGTATCAACGAAGAGGATGGAGCGGATCTTCCACTATGGTGACATAGCATATGCAACAGAGTGTCTGATCACCACTCAGAAGGATTCAGAGGGCATATAGCATTACCATCCATAGATCATAGAGCTTCTGAGTCAGTATGAGCCAATGTTTGAGACGATACTACCAGGGAGGCCATTTGACAGGGGGTTCAAACATACTATTGAGTTGGAGGCAAGGGATACACCTATGATCACCACGCCCTATAGACATTCCAAGAGATTCAAAGACGAGATCGAGAAAGAAATCAAGGAATTGCTTGTGATGGGGCACATAAGGCCCAACATGAGTCCTTTTGCTTCTTCAGTTGTACTGGTACTGAAGAAAGATGGCACATTGAGGATGTGCATAGATTACAAAGCCCTTAATAAGAAGATGATCAAGAACATGTACCCCATTCCACGCAAAGATGAGCTGATGGACGAGCTACATGGGGTAGTTTTCTTCACCAAAATTGGTCTACAGTCAGGATATCATCAAATCAACATCAGAGAGCAGTACATAGAGAAGAAAACTTTCAGATGCCATTTTGGGCACTTTGAGTTTTTGGTCATGCCATTTGGATTGACCAACACACCAACCACATTTATGTATTGCATGAATCACATCTTCAGGGGGCAGTTGAGGAAGTACCTTTTGGTACTCTTCGACAATATTTTGATTTACAACAGGACATGGGCACAATCATTATATGCCAAGGAGTCCAAGTGTGAGTGCATGATGAGAGATCTATTGTACTTGGGGCATATCATCAGTGAGCATGGAGTACAGGTTCATCAGGAGAAGATCAAGGCCATTATGGATTGGCCAACATCCAAGAACCTCACAGAGCTGAAGGGATTCTTTGGGTTATGCAGTTACTACAAGCGGTTTGTCAGGGGTTTCTCACAATTAGGGGCACCACTCACAGATTTAACCAAGAAGGGTGATTTTCAGTGGACTGATGAGTCACATCATACTTTTGAGAGAATGAAGGAGGTTATGAGCACATGCCTTGTTCTAGCCCTTCCAGATTTCTCTCTGTTGTTTTTCCTAGACTGTGATGCATCAAGGGTGGGGATTGGAGCAGTTTTGATGCAAGGGGCCATCCCATTGTGTTCGAGAGAAGGAAGCTTAGTGATTCAGAGAGACTATGTTCTATTTACGATAAGGAAATGCTAGCAATCATGCATGCCTTAACCAAATTCAGGAAATATATGGTGGGTAGCAGGTTTGATTTCACAATAGTCTCAAGTATTTCCTGGATCAGAAAGACCTTAGCGAGAGACAACATAAGTGGGTCTCGAAGATCCAAGCCTTTGAATTTGACATTGAGTATGTTAAAGAAAAAATGAATGTCGTAGCAAATGCTTTGTCCAGGAGGCCAACAGGGTGTTCGATGATGGATATTTGTACAGACTGGAAGGCACATTTGTTGGTGGAGTACTCCAAAAACAAGTTTTCACGTGAGGTATTGGATGGACATGTAGTGGATGGTAGATATTGAGTGTTAGATGATGTCATTTTCTACAGGGACCGGATCTACTTGGTTCTAGACTCTACCTTGAAAGGGAAGGTTCTGAAGGCTTGCCACAATTCACCTACAACCGAGCATCAGGGATTCTTCAAAACGTACTGGCAGATCAGGGAGAGATTCTCATGGAAGGGTCTCAAGAATGATGTATTGAAGCACATCCGAGAGTGCACGACTTGTCAGAAGAACAAGTATGAGCAGACATACCCCGCAAGGTTACTTCAACCTCTACCCATTCCGAAGCAAAAATGGGAGAGCATCTCTATGGACTTCATTACATGATTTCCTTGAGTGCAGGGAAAGGACTGTATATTTGTAGTGGTCGACAAGATGACCAAATTTGCACACTTCTTTTCCATACCCACGAACTACAAGGCCATACAGGTAGCAAAACTATTTTTCAGGGAGGTTTTTAGATTGCATAGTTTACCCAGGAAGATAGTCAGTGACAGAGATGGACGCTTCATCAACGTGTTTTGGTAGGAGCTCTTTAGGTTGGTGGACATAGAGTTAGCCACAAGTATCAGCTACCACCCACATACAGATGGATAGATGAAGATCATCAACAAATGAGTGGAGGGGTATATGAGGAATTATGTGGGGGGGAAACAATGCACATGGGTGAGTATTGTTACAACAAAACTTACCACGTGTCCATTAGTATGTCACCATTTAGAGAATTGTATGGATACAATGAACCCTCTTTTGTGGAGACTTTGCTTGGGGATAGCAAGGTCCTGAGGGCCAAAGAATGGATTGAGGAGAGTCAAAGGATTCTGCGGGAAGTGAAGGAGAATCTACAGGTAGCATAGAACCAACAAAAGATCTATGCAGATAAACAGAGGATAGAGTGTAGTTTCGAGGTAGGAGACTTGGTTTTTCTGCGATTACAGTCATACAGACAGTGTTTGTTGAAGAGGAGCAAGGAAGAGAAGTTGAAGCCCAGGTTCTATGTGTCGTATAGAGTCATCAGGAGAGTAGGAGAAGTGACCTACGAGCTTGATCTGATAGAGGGTAGCAAGATACACAACATGTTCCATGTTTCTTGCCTTAAAAAGGTAGTGGGACAACATGTGTCCATTTCATAGGAGCTGCCACCCTTGGATGAGGAGGGACAGTTGGAGCTAGTGCCAGAGGAGGTGCTAGAGCAGAGAGAGCACAAGTTGAGGAGCATGGTCATCAAGGAGTGCTTGGTCAGATGGAGGGGACTTCCAGAGGAGGATGCCACATGGGAGGGATGTTAATGTTTATGCCATTATTATAGTTCTTTGCATTTCAATAGATAAGAGCATCATAAGAACAAGATCACTGAGAAATACACATTCACAAGAGACACATCATTTATCCTGGGAAACCCTCTAGGGGAAGAAAACCCAACAAAATTTCCTTATCATAAATAGCTTATACAATGTTCAAGAGATAACTCAAACCAATACAGATAGTCCTCTCCAAGAGATGCACCACTCTTCTCCCTCTCTCCAACTGGTAATTGCAACTTGCCTCATAAGAGAATGAGCAAGTGAATTGTGTGTTTGAAGTGAGGCACTAGCCTCTTATTTATACAAGACTAGCACGTGTGAAAGGTCACAACTGGTAGGGCCGACTTCTCACTCTGGGTAGGTAAACCCACCTTTAATTAATTCTGGGTCTTCCATAATAACTGTTGGGGCCAACTTCTTATTCTGCCCTTTGTAATTGTCCGATGACCAATCTGCAAAAGGGGATTTGGTCCTTATACAATTACTGACATGATTAATCCACAATGGGGATTAATCCAATAACAACAATAATAATAATGACATGATTAATCCGCAATGGGGATTTAATCCAATAAT
>ML777831.1:258052-270573 GCA_009831015.1 Picea engelmannii | reverse complement strand
CTAGAAGGAAGCACCAACTCCCTGGTTTCTCTAGCACCAACTAGAAGGAAGCACCAACTCCCTGTGTTCAAGCACCCACTTGAACCTTTGAGGACACCAGTCCTCCCTAGCACCTCCCAACCACCCTGAATTATAAATTCTTTATTACTAAAACTTATTACAACGATATAAAATTATTCAATGGCTTACTAGCCCTGTCGTTGTTCTGTTACACTACTCTGCCTTGTCTGCATCAGTGTCTTCTGCACACCTCTAACACTTTCTGCTCTTCTGCCTTTTATACTCTATGTGCCATATCCCTTCAATGCACCATTCCTAGACTGTGCATTTATTCTTCTGCATTCTGCCTCCTTGTACACACCTGAATTCTCCTACACAGTGACAACAACCCCAATCTCTTATTTGCTCCACCTTCTTATAGTCCCTGTGCTCCTTGTGCATGCAATATTTTTCATGCCTCTGCATGCTCACACCCCACAAATCTCCTCCACATCTCGAGTGCTTTCCCTCATCATGATCATGACTCTTCAGCTTCTTTGGCGGTTTTCTCCATGCGTTCAACATCACTGGGTGTTCTGTCTAGATTTCTCAGCCTCTCTGGAAGTTTGAGACTCTTCGTCTTCTCTGTGACAGTCGAGCTCACCTTCTCTGTTCCAGTTACAGGCCTCAATGCTCATCCAGTTGTCAATCTCCTCCACGAACATCTTCATCCTTCTTGAAGATTCCCAGAGACTCTTCACCTCCTCTATCAATCATCCCGAAGTGTCTTCAAGTCCTCTGGCAGAAACCATCAGTGGTTTCTGGCAGTTACATTGTGTCGTGCTACAGTAGCCCTCTGATCTTGTTCAAATTCACCTACACCGTTGGATTGATTCCATGGGATCTTGCATTCATTTCAGCATTTCGACATTCGACAATTCGGCATTCGTGTGACCATGCGTCTCGACATTCCCAGTCACAATCCCCGAAAAGGAGCCTGGTTGCTCTAGCTCTTTCCTCCATCTCTCACTGATGTGACCAAGGGCTGTGACCATAGCCTTATGCATAAGGTGATTTCGCGATTTCACATTTCGTGAATCTGGAGATGAGGCATCTCGACTCTCCAAGTCGCGATCCTTGAAACCCTGAAATGGTGTGGGATCAATGGTCTCGATCAACACTTGATCTGACGGCTCAGATTGTTTCACGATTTCAACATTCTTGATGTTCAGTGTTCTTATCACTTCAAAGTCCTGATCCGTGAAACTCTGAAATGGAGTCAGATCAACGGTCTAGATCACATCTTGATCTGACGGCTGCGATTAAGTTGCGATTTCGCATATCATGATTTTGGGATTCCTGTGGTTAATATTCTTTGACATCTCCAACTCTCAATCCCCGAAACTCCGAAGTGATGTAAACCTGCTGACGTCACATGTGGATTGACACGTGTCGAATAACTGCCACGTGTCACTCTGATTCGTGACTTATATGTGCCTAAAATGTTGAATCAGCTTGACACTTGTCATTGCCTGGTTGTGCCACGTGTTCTTAGCTGACGTGTCTTGTTTTGGGATTTTGCATTTCGACACTTCGGGACTCCTAATGTTGAGAGTCTCTGACTTCTCCATCTCCCGATTTCTGAAACTCCGAAATGGAGTTTACTTCGGGGTTTCTCATTTTGTGAATTCAGCAGGTTAGGGAACCCCATTCCTTTGACTCTCCAGTTAGCGAAATGACGATCTTTCACCACGTGTCCTGCCTGAGGATGGATGGTCCTCCTTCTTTCGGGATTTTGTGATCCCGCTACTCCTTGCACTTTAAAGAACATGCAGGTTCTCCTTGATCCAAATATGGTCGGATCCCGCGTTTGGATCTAACGCCTGAGATCTGTCCTCCTCTTCAGCATGCTCTTCTTGTCTACATTGAGATCTGATAGCCATCGAGAATTTTGAATTGTTGATCCAACGATCATGGTTGCTGCTCTTCCCTGATTATCACTGCAATGTTGTACTCAAGCCATCATCGCTACTATACTTGCCATCAATGACAAGCATATGCTGCCTGTAAAACATGCCAACAAGTTCTTGTTGGCTTGAGCTTGCATGGAGAGGTTATCCATGGAGTTTTAGCATTCATTTCTTGGACGACCAATGCCACTTGGAGGAGAGGCGCATTTACTAGAGGAGGCACATTTTTTCCTTATTTTGATCACCTGGAGAGGAAGAGAGGGAGCCTTGAGATGAGGTCTGATGCATGAGGAGGCTATAGCTTGGACACTTTCTTTCATGGAGAGAGGCTTTCAGTTATTGGTCCCGTTTATTTAGTGGGGAGCTTTTAGATCTGAGGAGGGAACACTTGAGGAGGAGGGCACATCATCAGTGGGAAGCACTTTCACCTGTCAGATTGCAGTGAGGTTAGTTTCAGAGGGAGGCTACTCATCAGTGCTTGATTACTGTGGAGGGGTTTCCAGATCAGAGGTTCCAGTTGGCATCTGTAGTAGTTTTGGTGGATTTGACAGCTTTTATGAGGGGCGCACTATGCTAGGGTGCTCTTGCTTGGTTTGGAATTGTTCTTTAGCTTGAGACAAACTTCTATTGTAACAGGTTCATCTATATTTTGTACTTGCTGTATTCCACCATCTATTTCTCCATTATATAGACATATATTCCAAACTGGTTTTCCTCGGGGGGTTTTTATCCAGGGTCATGTTGACCAAAAATACCTGTGTCAAATTTATGCATGCTTAGAAGTGTAGATCAACATTTTAAAGTTAAAATATCAAGAGGTAGTGTTATGTGTCTTAAGTTATATTACATGTGCTAACATTGAGTAAAGAAAACACTTGCAAGGGCACCTTAAAAGAGCACTTAACCATCAAAACATTGAGCAGTAAGTTGGGTGACTGTTTGTTGTCCTAAAACAACAAAAGAAGACAACCACACAGTTGAAAATTGGAGCCATACTAAGGTCAAGGACATACCTTAGGTGGCGCCTCATAGGACCTCATAAATTCTACAAGAGTGTCGCCAAGAGCAACTGTGTTGATGCCATAACCCTGCCTGTACAAATATTCACATGAATTGATTTTTTATGATTTTTTGGTGAGTAATATTATTACCCATGGTGTCCATCCCATTATAAATTGTTGTAAAAGGCGTGAAGCCATTCTTCCATCCATCATTGGTGTAAGAAGGCGACGTGGGAATTATTATTAATCATTTTTACAACCCTATATTTAAAGGAAACAACAAAAAACACTGCCCATATATTCCTCTTATTGCTTGCATTGTATATTTTCTCCATCTAATTGAATTTCCTTCACATGGACACTATTATTTAAAAGAACACTATATGCCATTGATTGCAATGTCATTACAATATGGCCTCGGGGATTATAGTCATATTAAATTATGAAATTCTGTGTAAACACCTAACCCTAATTTCATCCATCTCTTTGGTGGTTGAATTGTAAACCCATGCCCTGTTCCCATAAAGAGTAGTCTAACATGTTAATAAAAAATATGTTAAAATCAAACTTCGAATATATGAAGCTAATGAAGAAATTGGATCTGCTAATTTAAAAGGAAATTCAATCGATCATGTCAGAAGCTCGATGGGTGGGCTTGTTTTGCAGTGGAAATCCTACAATACACGAGTCTAAGAGTGGAGAATAAAATGGAAATGAACAATGTAATAGACTGAGAGTGGAGAAAAATGCCCCGCCATCATATTGGAGATATGGAAATTGTCCCTTTTTAAATGTGGTAAAAGGAAGCTTAATCATGCTAATCATTGTTAATCACAAGCAATAATGACTAACGATTGCATTTCAAAATGAAAGGACATTAATACATCAAATCTCATCCTTTCATTTACGAGGAAAACAAAAAATATTCATTTTTGATGAAATATTGTCTACATAAAGCACATCAAAAATTAAAATCCCATTTAATCCGACTCTTTTCATTAGGTGTATGCCTATTTGTATAAATATAATCAATGCAATGTAAAACCCCATGTTGAAATTAATACACTATAAAAGTAGTATTAAGAACCCATATTGAAATAAATTCAATGTAAAAAATAAAACTTCAAGTTAAAACAAAACATCTTAAAAGTAAACTTAAATATCAAAACACCATAAAATTAAACTTAAGGACTCCATATCAAAATCACAAGATCACTTTAAAGACCTTGTGATTCGAAGTGCCCAAGCTTAGCACCAAAAAGACACCACAAGGTATGTAAATATCATATCTTTATTATTATATGTAATTTTCTTATTAGCTTAGTGATTTATCTCAATTGGTTTGATTCTCATAAGGTTTTTCTAGATGTAATTCTCTTATTAGCTTAGTGGGTTATGTCAATTGATTTGATTTTCACAATATTTTTCTCAATGAAAATGTGTTTGCATGCCCATGAAGTCTTTATATCATGCAATGTTGAAAGAAAGCATTTATTAAGTATTAGCATGTCATTTGAGTTCCAAACTTGCCAAATGCTATATATCAAAGGTGTATTTTGTAGAACACAATAGGTGTATTTTGTAGAACACAATAATTTGTGAAAAACACAATTTTTTTATGTGTTTGCATGCCCATGAAATCTTATATCATGCAATGTTGAAAGAAAACATTTATTAGGTATTAGCATGTCATTTGAGTTCCAAACTTGCCAAATACTATATATTAAAGGTGTATTGTGTAGAATGCAATAGTTTGTGAAGAGCACAATTTTTTACAAATTGTGTTGTGTAGAACACAACAATTTGTGAAGAACACTATTTGTTACAAGCGTATATTGTGTGACCCGTTGTTTTTTTTTTTTCAACTTTTCATGTATTACTTTTATAAACACACATCTCTAATTATTTTGTTTAAAAATATAATTTGTGTGGTCAGTTTTTTTTGTTTTTTTTTAAACTTTTTATATATTACTTTTATAAACACACATTTATTATTTTGTTTGAAAAATTATTAATATTTTATAAATATAATTTTCATTAAAAATATAATTAACATATTAAAAATATAATTAACATTTTATAAATGTAATTTTTATTATAATAATGAATATTAAGCAATTTTGACATCGTAATACTAGTAAGCAATATCTTCTAATTTGAAATAACTAACCATAATCTTAACAGGACAAGACAAAGAGTTCAAAGTTTTTGTTTACATGTAATTAATGGATATTTGATAACATCAACCTATTTTACACATCTCATTTTTATTAAATTTTAAATAATATTTTTAAAACAATGTATATGAAGTTCGTAATATTTTTGAAATTAAAATTTAACTTTCAAAAGTGATGGAATGTTATCTTTGAATTTCCAAAAACATTAATACTGAACTGTCGAAGGTCATGAAATGTTGTATTAGAATTTTCCAAACAATTTCCATTTATGGAAGCTCCGCTTTTTGCGTGGCACATCAAAATATATGGTACTTGAAAAAGGCATGACGTTACGACATGTTTGAGTGATTATTTCCCGAAATCAAGTGAAAAATTGTTAGATCCACATGTTTGAGTGATTATTTATGTAAAATAGAGTGTCACAAGGTTTTTTCAGCATGTTGAATCTTGCATTCAAAAATGAATTTTAAATAACAAAAAATAATAATTTCATACAGATTTATGTGACCAGATTCCAGCTAATAAAACATTTCATAAAACAATTAAACAAAGCATTAAGCAATATTTAGCCAACTATTTCAATGATAATTACTTAAAAAGTCTAAGAATTTTACTAAATTCTAAATTTACAAAATCCAATCGAAATTATGCTTCCATCAAAACTATGACTTCATATATGGCCGAATTCCATTTTTCTGAAAAAAGTACAACATTGTTCCCTTTTCAACCATTCTATCGCTCGCTGTAAGAAACCGATATACTTTCACATTGTTGGCATATGTTCTGCGGAAATTTCTTTGTGTGATTATCCATCAAATTATGGTCACAAACTTCCGTTAGAGAACAATAAATTCAATCAACCGATGATTTTGAAATGCTTTTATTTTTAGTATTTTTATTTTATATTTAGCCACCGTCGGCGTTACGGACATACTGACACAGCTCTTCAACGTGGGCTGTTGAATGTCACAGTTCATCAACGTGCGCCGTTGAAGGTGAAGGGTCAAAGGGGGAGCGCACAAACTACTATGTGCAACGCAGTTTGAAATACTGCACTCCAAACGGGCTACCCGATAGAGTTCTTAATAAAATGATTTACAAATGCGGAATAAAACAATGTTATATTTTGCACATAAACTCAGAAGTAACACAAAAACTTGTCAAAACACAAGATACTTGATATTAATGAACTTCGACGCAGTGCGCCCTGTTTACAAAATACAATGACAAAAAATGAGCTTCGGCTCTAATACTTCTTCTAGTCAAATTTTCAGTTGCTTCAGGTTCCCTCTACCTCTTCCACTTCTTCTCTGTGCATCAACTGCTTCTCTTCACTATCTAAATGCATCATACTCTCTTCTGTTAACTAAGAGACTCAGACTTATATAAAAACAGGCTATGACTTCCTACAAAAGCTAAGACCGACTCAACATTAAACACTACCATAACTATGACTGACTCTTCAACCACTTAATTTAATTTGAGAAGATAGAAATCAACTCTATTTATAGTTCTCCTGTTTGCCGACTGACTTTTGAGTAAACGCGCGACTTTGCACTTGCAGACTGTTAGACTGTCTGACTGATATTTCGGCTACTGACAGATTTTGACTGACAGACAAATCGGTGGAGACGTGAAGATCTCACCAACTTGTAATTACAATTTCCAACACTCCCCCTTAATTATAAGTTGGCGGAAAAAAAAAATTACATAAAAAATTCGAGTTTTTCATTTTATTGTCACTCATCTGTTACTGCACGGACTCCCAAACTACTGCGCAGTTGCTGAAATGCGTCTCTTGCTAAAGCCTTTGTAAAAATGTCTGCAATTTGTTCTTTTGACCTGCAAAATTATAAGCAGATCTCTTTGTTATTCACCAATTCTCTGATGAAATGATACCTTGTATCACTGTGCTTGGTTTTCTTGTGAAACACATGATTCTTTGATAACATGATGGCTGAATTGTTATCACACAAAACTGAAGTTGGTTCCTGTTGTTCCTTCAACAAATCTTTTGATATCCTTCTCATCCATACTGCTTGACAAGTTGCGCTTGTGGCTGCGATGTACTTTGCTTCTGCTGAAGAAAGTGTCACTATGGGCTGCTTCCTTGATGCCCATGATACCATACCTGTTCCAAAATGAAATGTGTACCCAGAGGTACTTTTCCTGTCATCAATACTATCTCCACAATCACTGTCAGTATATCCAATGAGTTTAAAATCTTTTGAAGTGGAGTATTTTATGCCAAAATCTTTTGTTCCATTCACATATCTTAGAATTCTCTTTCCTTCTTTCCAATGTGATTCTTTTGGAGTTTCCATGAACCTTGAGATTAGGCTTACTCCATACATAATATCAAGGCTTGTTGCTGTTAGATACATAAGACTGCCTACCAATTTTAAACAGTGTGGGATCTACTTTTGACCCTTTATCTTCCTTGCTTAACTTCAATCCTGTTATGACAGGTGTTGGTGCTTCTTTTGAATTCACCATATTGAATCTCTTCAATATTTTATGTGCATACTTGAACTGTGAGATAAATATACCAGTTTTGGACTGGTGCACTTCTATTCCCAGAAAATATCTCAATAGTCCCAAATCAGTCATTTCAAATTCATCTTTCATGACTGATTTGAAATCTTCTATGCCAAAGTCACCTATAAATATCAAATCATCCACATATAAACAAACAATTAACAAATTACCTTGCTGATTTGATTTGATGTACAATGTTGGCTCATTTTCACTCCTCTGAAATCCATTTTGTGTGAGATAGGAATCTATGCGACTGTACCAAGCTCTCGGAGCTTGCTTTAATCCATACAATGCTTTCTTTAATCTGTATACTTTGTCTTCTTGTCCGGGAACCTCATAACCTTGTGGTTGTTCCACATATACTTCTTCTTCTAAGTTTCCATTCAAGAATGCTGACTTTACATCCATCTGATAAACTGGCCATTTGTACTGCGCATAAATTGCTAACACTGTTCTGACTGTGTCCATGCGCGCAACTGGTGCAAATGTTTCATTGAAATCAATTCCAGGTTGTTGTGTAAAGCCTCTTGCAACTAATATTTCCTTGGTACTTCTGTACCTTTCCTTCCGTGTCTTGCTTGGTTTTATAAATCCACTTGACACTTATGACATCCTTGTCATCAGGTACCTCTACCAATTTCCATGTTTGATTTCTCTCTATGCATCTGATTTCTTCATCCATGGCTTGTGCCCATACATCCTCTTTGACAACTTCTTCAAAAGTTAATGGATCATTTGTGAAAACAGAGCAAAAACTGAAAATGAATTTGCTACATCTTCATTATAGATGTCGCGTAGACTTCTTGTCTTTCTTGATAATAGACTTGTTAATGTTGGATCCAAAGATGTAGAAGTACTCGGACTGCTTGTTGGTGTTTGCTGTGCTCTAGGAGTCAACTGCACACTTGCTATTCTTACTGGAGTATTATGTGCGGTAATTTGCGTTGCAGTGCCAGGTGTAGACGGGACTGCGAACTGTCTTGTGCATGGTGTTTGCACCACTTCATCTTCTGTATCATCATGCTCCATTGCGTCAATCATTTTCACTGTCTTTTCTATGGTTCCATCCCATGCTTGTATTTCTTGGTAATAGACTTGCTAATGTTGGATCCAGAGATGTAGAAGTACTCAGACTGCTTGTTGGTGTTTGTTGCGCTCTAGGAGTAGACTACACACTTGCTATTCTTACTGGAGTATTATGTGCAGTAATTTGCATTGCAGTGCCAGGTGTAGATGGGACTACGAACTGTCTTGTGCATGGTGTTTGCACCACTTCATCTTCTGTATCATCATGCTCCATTGTGTCAATTATTTTCACTATCTTTTCTATGGTTCCATCCCATGCTTCATTCTCTACGAACTGAACATTGTGACCGATTATGACTTTTCTTGCGACAGGGTCATACAGCTTGTATCCTTTTGTCTCTTCAGAATACCCAACAAATATACATTTATGTCATTTGTTGTCCAGTTTCCTTCTCAGTTCATCTAGAACATGTGCGTATGCGATGCAACCAAAAACTCTTAAGTGCACCACATTATGCTTTGATCCTGTCCAAGCTTCCTGAGGAATTCCGTCTTTACACTCTTTGTCGGACATTTGTTCAAGATGTATACTGCAGTTGCTATCGCCTCAACCCAATACTCATTTGACAAATGTTTGGCTGTCAACATACTGCGTGCCATTTCCATGATGGTTTTGTTCTTTCTCTCTGTGACACCATTCTGTTGTGGTGTGTATCGCGCGGTAAATTTCTTGTAGATGCCATGAACTTTACAAAAGTTCTAAAATTCTCTTGACATATATTCTCCTCCTCTGTCCGTTCTTAAACACTTGATGTAATAACCAATATGTTTCTCCACAAGTGATTTAAACTGCTGAAAACAACCAAATGCGTCAGATTTATGCTTTAGGAAATAAATCCATGTCTTTCTTGAGAAATCATCAATGAATGTTAGAAAATAAGTACTACCTCCTATAGACGGTGTTTGCATTGGTCCATAGCTGTCTGAATGTACTATTTCTAGTGGAGCTTTTTCTCTATAAGACTTGCCAACTGGAAATGATTCTCTGTGCTGCTTGCCAAATATGTAGCCTTCACATATTCTTTCTGGTTTTTCAATCAATGGTAAGCCTTTTACCATATCCTTTGTGTGTAGAAGCTTCAGACCTCCAAAGTTCAAATGTCCAAATATAAAATGCAATAACTAGGAGTCATCCTGTGTTTCAGATTGGAATGTTGCCTTCATTTTTGCACCATTTTCTCCTTTCTTGATATTGTGCGCACTATTTTCTTCATTAGTACTGCGCACACTTTCTGCTATAAATGCAGTGTCTAACCACGCACCTTTTCTTTTGTCAACAATTTGCTTTGTGTTCTTCTTCTTGAATGTCTTTAATGTTAATGGAAACATTCTGTTACTTGTCATCTGACTTTTTTCAATAAGTAGATTGCTTGAGCATTTATCCATAATCACACAGTGATTATCTTCCATGTAGATTCTGTATCCTTTTTGTAACAGTTGTCATGTACTCATAAGATTATGCTTCAGACCAGAAACATAATATACATCAGACATAACTCTCCGTTCTCCTTGTCTAGTTAAAATGTTTATACTACCTTTTCCTAAGACAATGACTTGGATATCTGTTCCAAGTGTAAATTTGGTCTGGATTGACTCATCCAAACTAGAAAACAGTTCTATGTTTCCTATCATGTGGTTACTGCAGCCTGAATCTAAGTACCATATGTCACATGGACTTTCTTGAGCAACATTTCATTCAACTGGTGACACTATATTAGGCATTTCTTCTGCGCTTGGTACAACTACAACGCGTGCCATAAACACAGGGTGAGTTTAGTTATTTGCACTGTGTGACTGATCTTGACTTTGCTTGTTTTGATTATATTGTCTCTTTTTGCACTCATATGCATAATGTCCATAATTTTTACAGTAATGGCATTGAATCTTTGATTTGTCAGCTCTTTGATAAGTTGACTAGGTGGTACTTGAGTTTTGACTTCGTCCACCAGTGTTTCCAGTATTGCTACTGCATCCACTTCTGTCGGAACTGTTAGCACTCTGTAATTTCTCACGCTGAGGGAGAAATTGACAGAGGTAACTGTTTCAACTGCTTGGAGTCCTGGATCTATCCCTCCAAGACTCAGAGAGGGCTCTCTCTATTCGATTTAACTTTGTTTGTATGGGATAGATGTTAGGTTAGCTATGAAAGTATGGGGTTGGGTTTTTTAAAGTATTTAGATGAGGGTTTGGTTGACAAGTTGCTCAGATCACCATTGGGCTATGGGGTCTGTTTATAAGGTAAGGATCAACTCAGATCTAGAGGTAAATGTCTCCACGAGGAAAGATAGTAACAACTGTTGGATCATCTTAGATTTAGTGCAGATGAATGGGCTAAAAAGGGAGAGATCCACTGAACAGAGGAGCAATTAAGAATTCCTTTGTAAAGCTTCAGATGAATAACATATAGATTATTAAAAAATTGGACAAAGAGTATGCATACATAAATTATTCTCCATTACTTTCTTTAAATAATAAGAAATTAAAGTGCATGAATGATAGCAAAAAGATAACTGAAAACAGAAAAGGAACACACCACCAAGTGCATGAATGATAGCAAAAAGATAACTAAAAATAGAAAAGGAACACACCACCAATGCTCTTACACAAGAATCCTGTAAATTCACTTCTCTATTTACTGGTTGATCATTCAAATATTACAGAACATCCTCCTGGAATAACAAGGCCCACTGTCCACCAAAAAATAAATCCAGTTCTTCACAGGTCGAAGAAAACCCCACATAGGTCGAACCCCATCTTTGTATTTTTTCTCTCTTCATATAGGCAAAGAGACTCTTGGTCTTCCAAACTCGAGTCCTCTCTCTGCTTTCTAAAAATAGTAAATGGTTACAATCATTGACACATGTAAACTATCTCTTAGAATAAACAAAACGGATTGTAACAGTAAATTAAATTTGATAACTGCTGCTTAGTTGTCACGAATTTGCTGGAAAGTTGTCGATGCTTATCCTATGAGCCATCTACATTTGATTCCATGCCCAGAAATCTGCTTGAATACTAATTTCATATCTCCAAGTGCCATTAGAGTCAAGGTGCCACCTGTGTCTCTACTAATATCGAGCCCAAGAATCTATCCTCTATCATTTTTTAATAAACGCATTAGGCTGCCAACTATACCCTGTTCCTATCCCTGAGCTACTCAAAACAAGGAAAGTAGCCAACAATGCCATGATTGCCAACTCTATTTAAAAATGCCTCAAAATCTGGAGAAATTTTCCATCTGTATTCCTTATCTGTATGCTCCATGAAATCTGGGATAATATCTTTAGATTACCTCTTTCCCAACTAATGCCTCAAAATGCTAGATTTTTGGATTCAGCTCCTGAAAAGTTGGGATGCTCTACCCTGTGGCTTGGCGTTAGAACATTGGATGAATTGACACTTGGAGAACCTTTGAACCTTTGGCATCGTTTAGTAGCTTATCGTGGCTTACTTATGGTGACATTGGGCGCGCATTTAGATATCCTTCGTTTTAAAACTGCGATGCATATCCTTCAACCATATGAGGAATCAAAGTGAAATTTTTTCCTGTGATAAATCATATCTGAGATGGAAGCCTTTTCACCGCATCAGAATATTTGATAACAAAGCCTTCATCTCTGTTACTTTCTTAGCTAGATGCCCTATTTCTTGTATCACAGATAGCAGTCTATGCTTTGCATAGGTTGGAAATTTAAGTGCATTGGTCAAAATGATATCCATGGTAGCCATTGCCAACCCTGCACCATTAACCATGCATCCTATTTCTCCAT
>ML777831.1:231283-257952 GCA_009831015.1 Picea engelmannii | reverse complement strand
CATGATCTTCACTACATATGGCGCATCAACATCTGACCCTACACACATTGACTGTCATCGCCTAGACATTACTTGACACATAAACTCTGGTCGACACCTGGGCGCACAGAGTAACTCTGTGTTTTTATTTTTAAAGTTTTGGGAATTAATCCCACATTCATGAGGAGAAAACATAAATGAGTATTGATATATGCCAATAGCTACAATATATTTCGATGAAGTGAGCCCAAGGCTATGCACTTGTGCTTGGCCCCTTGTGCTTGGGCATTGGCTTATATGTTTTCTATTGGATCTTGTGTTGTTTTTGATGTGTGGCTTGAGGATTTGAAGATTGGCCTTCGGGCCCAAAAATTTTGGCATAAATTTAAATGAACTGAAAAAGACCCTGTTATTAAAGCCCGGGAGCTAAAATGGCCTAAAAAGTCAAAATTTTTGCCAAAATTATTAAACTAAAACAAAATTAACTTGCTCTCAACATAAGAGCTACTTCCACACCATGATTTTTAACTTTTTCCCCAAAGGAACCCGAGAAACCACATATTCCTTAAAAAGCCAACTTTTTAAAAAAATCCACAAATTAACCTGCGATAAAAGTTGAGAAGTGTTGAGTGTTTTCTGCCACCTTGACATTTTTTCTATGCACCACGAGTCATCCGCGTTATGCCCAAAATATGCCCGAAATAGATATCAGTTAGAATACTGATTTTCCCTATAAGTTATAGGGTCCTAACATAGGCTCCACCCGGGGATGGCAATTCCTTGGGAGGTGTCAAGAATTCATAAAACTCCGAGTTTCACAGACCATCTAATCATTGGGCTATCCCCAGACTATAAAATGAAATCCTGTACCCATTTTTGTCCTTGTTCCAAATCTGAGGGTTGCAAACCAAACTGAAAATAAAACTATGAAAAACTGAACTGAAAGAAGTGCTCATCCTATTGAGCTTATTAGCACACTCCCACCTACCCTACTTTGCTAACAGTTACTGCTCAATCAGGTAATGAAAAAGTGCCAATGAAGCCAACCCAGTAGTTGATCCCATGATTGGGCTTCCTCATGATGCTTGATGAAAATCAAAACTGAAATATGTAATGGAAACTGGTGATGGCTCGGGTCCTTGTAGACAAAACATGAGTGAATAGTAATACTGAAGAGGAGCTCCATATAATTTGCAATCGTGTCAATAAAGATATGATCTATTTGTTGATTCTCCAGGTATTCCTTTATCATTTTAACATGGATAAGTTTTCCATTTGTATCCTCAATATTAGATCATGATTGTGACAGTTCAATTTCAAACTTATGTTTGCAAACAAAATATTCATCAATCAGAAAATCGAAAGACAATAAAATATATTTTGGAGATGTAAGATTCTCATAAAACTATTTTGGATGTTGGAAACTGTAGGACTGAATTTGAGTATTCAAGAGTTCAATATCCTTTTCAATTCTTTCAGCAAACAACTCGAGAACATAAATTTTAACTTTGGGAGAAAATTTTCGCAATTTCCAACAGTGAAACACGGTTGTTAACAAAACTTTATGAATTTGAAAATCTGCTAAATGATCCCTGAATTATTTTATAGCTTCACAAGATATAGGATTTTCCACATACCCTGTCATCTTGAATCATCATCAATGCCCTGAAATCTGGATTCTTCGGCAATGAAGTCACTTGTGAACTTTAAAGCTCAGGATCCTTAACAATGGAGTCGCTGGGTGAATGGTACAACCTTCCTGTGTTTGGCTTCTGTTCACTGTCAGAAGTCAAATCTGAACTTGAAGTGAACTTCTAGAGAATGTTCCCCAGTGTGGTCGCTAAAATGTTAGCACTCTGTAATTTCTCAGGCTGAGGGAGAAATCGACCGAGGTAATTGTTTCAACCGCTTGGAGTCTTGGATCTAGCCCTCCAAGACTCAGAGAGGGCTCTCTCTATTCGATTTAACTTTGTTTCTATGGGATAGATGTTAGGATAGCTATGAAAGTATGGGGTTGGGTTTTTTAAAGTATTTAGATGAGGGTTTGGTTGACAAGTTGCTCAGATCACCATTGGGCTATGGGGTCTGTTTATAAGGTAAGGATCAACTCAAATCTAGAGGTAAATGTCTCCATGGGGCAGGATAGTAATAACTGTTGGATCGTCTTAGATTTAGTGTGGATGAATGGGGTGAAAAGGGAGAGATCCATTGAACAGAGGAGCAATTAAGAATTCCTTTGTAAAGCTTCAGATGAATAACATATAGATTATTGAAAAATTGGACAAAGAGTATGCATACATAAATTCTTCTCCATTACTTTCTTTCAGTAATAAGAAATGAAAGTGCATGAATGATAGCAAAAAGATAACTGAAAATAGAAAAGGAACACACCACCAAGTGCATGAATGATAGGAAAAATATAACTGAAAACAGAAAAGGAACACACCACCAACGCTCCTACACAAGAATCATGTAAATTCACTTCTCTATTTACTGGTTGATCATTTAAATATTACAGAACATCCTCCTGGAATAGCAAGGCCCACTGTCCACCAAAAAATAAATCCAGTTCTTCACATGTCGAACAAAACCCCACACAGGTCGAACCCCACCTTTGTATTTTTCCTCTCTTCATATAGGCAAAGAGACTCTTGGTCTTCCAAACCCGAGTCCTCTCTCTGCTTTCTAAAAATATTAAATGGTTACAATCATTGACACATGTAAACTGTCTCTTAGAATAAACAAAACAGATTGTAACAGTAAATTAAATTTGGTAATTGTTGCTTGGTTGTCACGAATTTGCTGGAAAGTTGTCGACGCTTATCCTATGAGCCATATACATTTGATTCCATGCCCAGAAATCTGCTTGAATACTAATTTCATATCTCCAAGTGCCATTAGAGTCAAGGTGCCACCTGTGTCTCTGCTGATATCGAGCCCAATAATCTGCCCTCTATCATTTTTTAATAAACGCATTAGGCTACCAACTATACCCTGTTCCTATCCCTGAGCTGCTCAAAACAAGGAAAAGTAGCCAACAATGCCATGATTGCCAACTCTATTTAAAAATGCCTCAAAATCTGAAGAAATTTGCCATCTGTATTCCTTATCTGTATGCTCCATGAAATATGGGATAATATCTTTAGATTACCTCTTTCCCAACTAATGCCTCTAAATGCTAGATTTGTGGATTCAGCTCCTGAAAAGTTGGGATGCTCTACCCTGTGGCTTGGCGTTAGAACACTCGATGCATTGACACTTGGAGAACCTTTGAACCTTTGGCATCGTTTAGTATCTTATCGTGGCTTACTTATGGTGACATTGGGCACACATTTTGATATCCTTCGTTTGAAAAATGCGATGCATATCCTTCAACCATATGAGGAATCAAAGTGAAATTTTTTCCTGTGATAAATCATATCTGAGATGGAAACCTTTTTGCTGCATCAGAAGATTTGATAGCAAGTCCTTCATCTCTGTTACTTGCTTAGCTAGATGCCCTATTTCTTGTATCACAGATAGCAGTCTATGCTTCACATAGGTTGGAAATTTAAGTGAATTGGTCAAAATGATATCCATGGTAGCCATTGCCAACCCTACACCATTAACCATGCATCCTATTTCTCCATCCAATCCAATATAGTTCAAGTCAGCTTCAACAACCATTAATTGGCCATCAACGATCTCTGCAATAGGATTTATCTCAAGAAGTGTACAATCTGTTTCACAGAATAGACCATACATCTTTTTTACTTGATTTATTGATGTATCTCTATCAACAAACCTGTGGGCCAGACCTTCTACAACTTTTGCAGCATCTTCATCTATTATTTCTTTGAAAATATCAATAGGAACCTTGATTATCATGTCAGGATACTTTTCTGCAAGGTCTTCAATACTGGTTCTACCCTTACTACATGAAATTATAACAGGACCAGTAGACACACAGTCAAGAGTAATGGAAAAGTACATTTCATTAGAAAGAGACAAATTCTGTCATATGTACACCTTGTTCACCAGTTTCCCTTCAGGTCCAGTCTGTCTGGTAAGAAGAATTTGTCCTAGCATCTTCGCTGCAATGTCCTCTGCTTCATCAATTTTGGCAATATGAACACCCCCATCAAACCCATTTTTAAATGTTCCCAATCCTCGACCACCAGCAAGTACTTGAGTTTTCACAACAACCTCTTTCTCTCTAGGAAACACATCTATGATGGGCTGTTTCACTTCTGCAACTGAAGATACAATAATACCTTTGGGAACTTTCACTCCACATTTTCTCATTAGACTTGCACCCACTGGTTATTCATGGATATTGAGATGACGGACTTGATGCTGCTGCCACGATTGCCTCGATCTGACTGCTGTAACATCCTTGGTAAACAACCAAGTAGCCGAGCCTCTCACCATTTTTCTTTTCTGTAATGCATTTTACAATCTCCATTTGTGAGGGAAACGAGGGGATTCAGCATGAATTCAATGTTTTTACAACCCCAACCCCCATCCATGATAAAACTTATGAATAATTTGTCCATTTGCTATGAAAACCATTGCAACCTGATCTTACATGCTAATGCTCCTCGTGGGTGCATGCGACTTGAGAAACAACAACGATATCACATTGTTTGGACACCTGTACAGTAGGCTTGGTGCATGATCTCCACTGCATATGGTGCATCAACATCTGAACTTGCACAAATTGACTGTCATCGCCTGGCCATTACTTGACACATAAACTCCGGTTGACACCTGGGCGCACATAGTAACTCTGTGTTTTTATTTTTAAAGTTTTGGGAATTAATCCCACATTCATGAGGAGAAAACATAAATGAGTATTGATATATGCCAATGGCTACAATGTATTTTGATGAAGTGAGCCTAAGGCTATCCACTTGTGCTTGGCCCCTTGTGCTTGGGCGTTGGCTTGTATGTTTGCTATTTGATCTAGTGTTGTTGTTGATGCATATGTGTGGCTTGAGGATTTGAAGATTGTCTTTCGGGCCCATAAATTTAAATGAACTGAAAAAGACCCCGTTATTAAAGCCCAGAAGCTAAAAAGTCAAATTTTTTTCTAAAATTTTAAAAATAAAACAAAATTAACTTTCTCTCAAGATAAGAGCTACTTTCACACCATGATTTTTAACTCTTTCCCCAAAGGAACCCGACAGACCACAGATTCCTTAAAAAACCAACTTTTTGACAAAATCCACAAATTAACCTGTGATAAAAGTTGAGAAGTGTTGAGAGTTTTGTACCACCTTCACATTTTTTCTATGTGCCATGAGTCATCTGCATTATGCCCAAAATATGCCCGAAATAGATATCAGTCAGAATACTGATTTTCCCTATAAGTTATAGGGTCCTAATATGAATTTATTCCTCTACCTCTAAAGTTCCGACAAGGGAAAATGTTCCACGTCAACTTCACAAGTTCACCCAACAAAAGGGTCCATTTAGACCTTCCTCCATTGAAAGTGGAAAACCCTCTAGTTATGGATCTAGTCTCGTTAATTTGGGGGTATGAAAATATGAAATGAAATAATGCAATGTGAAATGCAACTACTATGAAATGCAACAAGTATGAAATGCATCTAACTAATATTAGCTAGGAGTGGTAATTGAAACTAATAATTCCACTAAGTAGGGGGAATATCCTACCACTACCATTAGAAATAAACTTGAATTAAACACCAGATCCCAATTCTCCCCATGAAGTCAAAAGGGATTTATTGTTGGGAACACTTCTCTGTCACAAAATAAACAACCTAAAACAAAATTGGTTAATCACATAACATAAGGGAGAATAGTCTACTACTAAATACAAGTGAGTAATCAAAGTTAATAATCACCTAAGAATAGTTTGCCCTAGGATCTGATTATCTTCTTTAAGCAAGAAACATGGATTATTGGATGTACACTTTCTAGTCGTAATGGATAACATGGGCATGATCTTAAGTAGGTGGAATACCCTTAGACATCTCTCCAAATACCTTAGAATGATTGTTGATAACTCTTTGGAGATCCATTGGAGTAGAGACTATAGATTTTTGAACATCTAGTGAACACCATTGTGTAATTACGCCATGGTGTCCCTTTTTGAGTAATTTTATCATGTTTTTAGAGATTATCACTTTAGAGAGTTTCCCTTGGATACCTATAAGCTCAATTTCCTTGCCTTTTGAGGAAATTTGCATGAAAAGATCTCGAAAATTAAGGGCCACTATTCCCAATGATTGTAACAATTGAACCCCTAATACAACATCAACACCACCCATTTTGATGGAAATCATGGGACTATCCAATAAATACTCCCCCATATTGAGCTTAATACTATAGCACTTCCCAAAACAATTTATGGTACCTCCATCTACAATCATTAGTTGAAACTTTGGTGCTAGATATACAAAGCAATTGTGATCTTTTGCTAACTTGTAGTTGATGAAGTTATGAGTACTTGTTAAATGTGTCTCATATGAGACACCATTTAACTGTACTTGTTGTCACAATTGAAACATAGTCCCTTTGTTCTTCTTTCATCCATTTGTTGAGGTGTCAACCTTGTCAGTTGAGGTACGCTTGTCTTATGAGCCCCAAAACGATCTTTGCTTCCTGTGTATGCTCCAATGGTAGACTTGTGCATAGCCTTATTCTTGGCTTGAATATGACAAGCATATTGCATAGCTTCCATAATGTTTGTAGGATGTCTTAATAAAATCTCACGTTTAATGTGTTCTTTTAATCCACTGATATAATCTTCCAACAATTGTTCATCATTTATGTTATCCACCCATGTGGCCAATACCTAAAATTCTGAATTATAATATTAAATATCACCTAAGTGCTTGATTCTTGTCAATTGACTAAAATAGTCATGTTCCCAAACCTTCCCATATTGTTCTTCCAAGTCTCTTGTAAATAAACCCCAAGTATAATGATAAAAAGGGGGATTGCTTTTAACTACCCATTGATACTATTGATATGGTTTTATATCAAAGTCCAAAGTTGTTGTGTGAATACTTTTCTTACCATCCATGATATTATGAATTTCAAAATATTTCTCCATTTGGTTCACCAGGTAAAGACCTTTGTACCATCAAACTTATTTATGATGTATTTATGAAATTTGATCCCTTTTGAATCTAAAATTTCACTCTTTTGAGTCTAAAATTTTAGCTTGTAGTACCATGAAATGTCTTCTCTGCAATGCCACAGGTTTGACCAAAATTGGATGTGCCAAGTAAAAGTTAGGGTAACTTTCCCAAACCTTGCTGATTTTTGGCCTTTCTAGGAGACCGAACTTGTGCATAATGCCACATGCCCAATATTTAATACTTGATTATGAAATTTGTACAAGAAATAATATGGTCTATCCTCTTTCAAATTCATCATGTCTCACATAATTTGGATGCTCTCTGAATAATATATGATTGTTTTACCCAGAGAACATGTTTGAGACTAATTATAGGAATAGTCAAAAACCTTATCTTCCATAGGGTATATCTCCAAAATTGTAATGAACCAGAAGCTGAATTGTTTTATCAAATATACCTTGACATGTCTTATAAATAACCTCTAAGTTTTATTGTATAAATTTTCATAGAAAAAAAAGTTATAGCAAAAATTCTAAGATGACTTGCTTGGAGAAGAAAAAACCTAGGATCGATGCTCTAATACCAAATGTTATGATCCAACGCCTTAAAAAATGATAAAAAGTCAATGATTATAGTCCACTTCGAGGGGGAAACCTCCTTTTACAATATATCCAATTCGGAATACAATATGAGATGAGATAATATGAAGGGTTCTAGCTGACATACAAATATAACACTACAAATGTAATAATTCAATATCCAGGGATTAATAATGGGTTTTATACATAACATGGGGATTTTTATATGGATTAACAAAATTCATATGTTGATTATAATTCAAAAGCATTATTAAATATTAAACTAGAATTGGTTGACTTGATAATGTTAAATGTGCCTCATGTGCGACCATAAATTTAGCCTAATCTTTATGCATAGTTAATTAAGAACTCCCTAGATGTATTGGGTTCTTCTACACAAGTAACCATATATCAATGGGAAATATTTATAACTATTGAGGGTTTTTGCTTCTTCTCCTCTATGTATCACCACATTAATTATATGAGATTAATAAGACTTAAAGGCCCATTCTCCTTATGGCACATCAAAATTTGATGTGGTTCCACCATTGATAATGTCTCTTCTAGAAATTCCTTGTTTTCTTGTGACATAGAATCCGAGTCTTCTACTATATCTTAGAGAATGAACTCAACATATTTTTTATTGGTTTCTATTAAGGTGTCTTACTATGGCTAAGTGGTTGTATATTATTTGGAATGGGATTATATTTATGTTGCTACTTTGTAATCTCATTCAATTATAGCTTCCTCTTCTTCTTCTCTAGATCAACAATTCACTATTTTAATTTCTTCTTAACTATCCTTGAAGTCATGCTAGCTGATACATCTTTAAATGCATTAAAATGATGATAGTAATCATGAATCAAGAGTACCACTTGATCCTCCCACTAGTGAGTGAAAGCTACGAATTTGGCCAAGTTATCTTCCCTTGCCTTCTTATACTCTAGATGGTTTCTATAGTGGCAATGTTGTCTTTAAGTTTCCAATTTTATTCCATCATATTGAGAATGGATTCTCCTGACACCTAAAGTAGTGATGTTGGTGGTGGATAACACAACTAGTCCTTCAATATGAGTGTCTATGATGAAAATCTCTTTAGTTACAATTGTTGTTTGATTATCATCCACTTTCTCATGCTTGCGATTTTGATTCTTAATGGCACTATGCTTCCTATCATATTCAAAAGTTACCAAAGTGAGGGAAGGGTCATCATTTCCATAGCTTTTAGGAATTACCTTTAATAATTCATCCAATCATGATGTTGTCATCATGGGATGAGGTCTACCTCTAGTAAATCTCATCTCAACCTCAACCTCTTATTTTCTACTAGTTCTAGGCTCATTAGTTTCTGCATTTCCTTTATTATTATAATCTAGACATGGCCTTCCAAATTAATGTTCCGTTTTTCACTTGGATACTTTGACCTGCAGAAGTTTTCACATTGTTAACTCGGGTCACCTACAATGTAGCTACCTCTAAGGGTGGTTGTCCCATGTCAATTCTACTCATGAATGGTACTTTCATGGATTTCTTAACCGACTTGAGCAAGATTTTATTGATTCTTTCTTGATCCACAACATCTTACTTCTTGGCTTGAACAAAGCTATAATCCTTAGTATGCATGCATCCTTCTTCCTCTAAGAATTCTTGATGGAAGTATGACCAATTTAATAATTGCGATTTGAAATGATCACCAACATTGTCGCAGGGGTCATGAACCTTGAATTTGTGCATCATCAACTTGAACAAGCTCATTTCATCTTCCTATGATAACACAATAATATAATTAACAAGTGTGAAATCACTAATGATGAATAGATAAGAAGGGGAAAATCCCTTTTTTTGTTCGTTCAAATGAATGCTATCTGAAAACTTGGAAATTTGGTAGGTGATTTCCATGAGCACCAACCTATTGAGGACATGTTTTGGGAGAATATGTGGAGTTGAGGTGCATCCACACATTAATAAATAGTTTCCATCCCATTGTAGGTACCAATCACATAAGGTTTCAATCACCTATTAATGTTCCTCCAAAAATTTTGGGCAAGGCTTATTAAAGAAAATATCATAAAGTGGATCTAGGAATACCTCACACAACTTCTCATAATACTTTTAGTACTTGCACTTCCATAGATTCTAAAAACGTAAATGGAGTGGTGGGAGTGGTGGAATGCTACATCTCACATAACTACATTTGTTTTTTCATTGCACACACTGCATTCAATAAGAAAGAATCCATATGAAATTGTAGAGATTGAGCCTTAGGGATTTACAAACATTTCTTGATGGCATCATTGATGTTACATGAGAGAATTATTCTCAATTAAACATGTTCCTTTTTGTGAAAATGTAATGTTTGAAATGATATCATTGATATTGTAGCTAGAAGCAATTATATTCCCCATATAATCTACTATCCATCATTACCACATCCTTGATTAGTGCTTTTAGCTGGTCCATGTGAAAAACAATTAAAAATCATTTGTGAAATGTCTTCTTTCCATCTTGCAATTCTCAATCACATTAAGGGTGGGTGCAAGCTAATTATAGTCTCTCATGACATGTTGGTGGAAATGAAAATAGGGAAAAACAACATTATGCTAACTTGGATGGATGATTCAAGGTACTTTCACAATGAATTTGAATATGGTGTAAAAATATGAAATGTAAGAAAATGAATTAGCTTTTTGAATATATAATTTTTATTTATAGAAATTGTGTATGACAGTGTGAAACTTTATTTTTACTAACAATGGTATGTTATTTTTCATGCAAAATATAATGCATATGTTTGAGATAGTGCAGGTGTTGAGTACCTAAATGATGGAATTTCCTTGAATTTTTTTGTAGAATTGTAGAGAACACATTGTTATTATGTATGACTATTTTTAAAAAATTTATAATATTAATTATATATATATATATATATATATATATATATATATATATTAATTATGAAATTCATTATATCCTTGAAATTACAAGGCCTTCCATTAGTGCAAGGTATGCTACCCACTAACATCTAGGGGGTAACTAGAGGATATTTTTATCCTATTTCCTTATCATAGACAATAGTTCCATAGAAAATATCGATGGTTCTCCATGTACAATTTATAGATGATGCTTCCCACATGTTTCTTAGCTCAATCTCACTTGATGACTATGGTGCTTGACCCAAAGTAATTAATTGTTAACACCTTATGTGATTTTCATGAAAGTAGTTTCAATACTTCATATTAAGTGTTAACACCTTATGTGATTGTCATGAAAGTAGTGATCAAATAACTGAGTCGGATAATGGATCATGATGCTCTAAATTTGTTCCTTTTGCCTTGTTTCACCTTGTGGTCACCATCTCCTCCTAGATATGTGTTGTCACTCTTGGGTAGAGTTGTACTACTGGGGGGATTTGATAGGGGTAGCATTTCCATATCTTGATCCATACATAGCATTCTCCATCTTTGCCAATATTCATTGTCCCCGCTTTTGAGTTGGTGGTCATATGCCACACATATATGTTCATGCTTCATAATACCATGAGATTAAGGATCTTGAATGCTCGAGGTTGATGCAACTATATATATAACAAAAAAAAGGAAAAGAGAAAAATGCAACTAGGCCCCCTTGCTATGAGGCCATCACCCCATCTCTTATGCAAATAATGCATATCCAAAAAATGACTTTCAATAAAAATCAAAATCCAAAAAAGGTTGAATGAATAAAGAAAAAAGAAAATGAGGGTTTGGAAAGACATATTGTTGAGGAAAGGACAACTCCACACTCCCTTCTACAAAAAGGCATTCATGTGGATGAATATATTGCATAACCTCCCATGAATATGCATGCCACTCATGAAGTTAAATCCCACTTCATACCATCCATCATCACATAGGGACTCCTTGATGGGTCTCTTGGGAAATTATTCTCCTTCTGGGTATTGACATAGGTAATAGGGGCTAACCATAACCCTCTCATACCTAAAATGGAAAATGATGTGAATTCTATGAGTTATTGTGAAGTTTGAAGATAATTCTTAATATGTTCTACCCATGGAATTTACATTTGACATGACTTACTTCTTATCTTGTATTGGACTTGTGTACGTGCCTTCAGATTGATGGCTACATTGGGTCACTTCAACCCCTCTTTGGAAAATGTACTTTATATGGATATGACTTGGTCCTTAGGAGGACATTAAGGAGGCCCCTTGCACATTTGTTGGATGTCCTCCCACTTATTATGAGGACATTGGGATTTCTTTGAGGATGTAACACATTTTGGAGATGACCTAAAACCTTTTGGAGAGTACATTGCACCTTTTGAGGAGGTTGTTGCACACCTTGAGGATATTTTAGAACATATTTTGAGGGTGCACAACTTTAGATGTAGTTATATTTTGAAATAATTCCTAAAATCCTGTTAGATCAACCCCTTTAGATGTAGAATGGCCCCAATATTCCCAAAATGCGGTAATAATAGAAATTCAAGAAAAAAATGACACACTTATGGTGCTTTAAAATTTGTCACAAGAATATTATCATGAACTTTTTACCACTTGTGGGACACCTTTGGAGGAGGTCGTTCCACATGTTGAGGAGGATGACTTGGAACTTGAGGAGAGTTTACTTGATTTGTGGAGCTTATTTGGGATATTTTGAATTCTTCACTCATGTATCATGGATTTTGTTTGTTATGTATTATGGCTTCATCTCTAAGGTTTTTAAGGAGATAAAGGCATTATTGTACATTCTTAGGGATTTTCTAGGAAAACATCGTTATTTTAATGAGAAGGGTGTTAGGTCTCACATATAAATAAGAGAATCACTTCTCATTTAGATTCATTGCTACTTGTGGAGAATTACCACTACTTGTCTACTATTTCTCTTCTCTAAAATATTTATGGATTGATAATTAGAGCGACTTCTTGTCGATACTGTCTTGTGGATGGATTTACTTCTTTATGGATGCTCTTGGCTAAGGTTTTCATGATTGAAAGATTTTTTGAGTAAGTGGTCTCACTTTATCTTGTGTATTTTTCTTATGAATGATTAAAACTATAATTGTGCTTCTCTAGTGGTGGTTGTGTAATCTCTTCATATTTTTCTTGAATAAATCCCTCTTTTCAAAGTTCTTGGAATATTACGAGTGGAGTATCTTCCCTTGAATCATCTTGAAGTTTTGTAAGGAACTTGGAGGATCTTTTAGGGTTTGTAGTGGACAACTCTAGATATCACCCTACATTTACTTACATCTACTCAAGAGATAGCTGCATACTTACATCTACTTAAAATTTTCCTTGTTGCATAATTAGGGCTATATGTATTATTTTATTGGATATTATATACCTTGTAATTTTCATATTTTAAAGTTAATCAGACCCTATATTTATTCATTAATTTAGCCCTACTTTCTATTGGTTTGCAACTCATTTTGAGGGATAAATTGTATTTCTGTTGTAACTTGTCTACTATTGTAATTTATCTATCTTTATACAAGTTTTGCAACATTCTTGATTAATTTTCAAATTTGATTTTTTTGTGGATCATTTTACATTGAATAATAACTTGATTAACTGCCCAAATCAACCTTATAATTCATAAAACCAAAATCTGGAATTTACTTTGAGTACCACGTTATCCTCACCTTGTTTGATATATTCCATTGGTAGTAAATTGGGTAGCTACATAGGAGTCCTTAGACTTGATTGTGCCTTGCCTTAGGATTCCTTGAAGCTACTAGGGAAACCTCCATTCTGTTAGATTTATTCTTCACTAAAATGAGGGAAGTTTTTTCCTAGGGGATAATGGTAACATATTCTAATGGTCCACTCATTTTGTACCTTGTGAAGGCTTTACATTGGGATGCACAATTATGTGATAACATTTTGGCACTTTTGCCGAGGAGAATTGAGTCTTTCTCCTTGGATATTTGAAGTCTATTCTTCAACCTTTTGATGGGTATAAACCAAATCCTTATCTAAGTTTACTCATTTGATGAGTCTATTGAGGGAATAATCCCTTTTCCCTATGCGATTTTTGAAGACTATGTACTTCTGAGGTGAAGAAAGAATCACTGTAAAGGAATTTAAGATTCACCTTGATGACTCCACACACATGTTTGGTATGAGGTATCATCTTCTACTTTCAAAATTCATATCAAGTTGTATGTTAAGTAAAAAAATATGGCACCATGGGAACTTCATGAATTGTATCATCCTCTTGATATGTAATGTCCCTTTCCCAATGATGACTCCATGAGGAGTGAATCAATAGCCTATGTTGATTCCCATAGGCTATAGTTGGGAGAAAAAGGGAACAAAATAATTATTTAGTCTCATTTACCAGAAAATCCTAAGTTGAAAGTGACATTAAGTAATAAAGTGGAAAAGGTGATCAAGTGACTTAAAAGAATAATTAAAGTCAAAACTTAGGAAAAGTCACTTTAATAAAATAAAGTGAACAAGAAATTAGAATGAGGTTCAAGTATAAAGGGGAGGATAACCTTAATTCCTCTCATTATCGAATATTGAGATTGAGAATTGAATTGCAGAGAGAAGTCAAGCGACTTTGTGGATTTCCAGGGAGAAACCACCACGATGATTGATTTCAGTGTTGGAAGACACACCCTAGTTAGTTGAGAGGATCATCTAGATCGCCCATAATTCTTCAGGATTTTAGCATATACAACATTGGATCCATTCAGAGGGATTTGCATCAGTCAAGGAGGTTCAAAGATTCACCCTTGGTGCTTGGAGGGTGTGGGAGTTATAGTATTGATACAGAGGGAGGCGTGGAGGTTTAGGAGGGGCACTATCCCATCAGACAATAAGATATTTGCATATTCTTAGTGCATGCAACATATTTCATCGTGCATGCATCCAAATCTATCCATAAGAGATTCAACATTCATCGGTGACAACTTATGCAACGTATTTCCATTGCATGCAACATATTCTCATTGTATGCAACATATTTCACCATGCATGCGACATATCTTCCATCCAGTAGCATATTTTGAATTGCATGCAACAAATCCACACTTGCATGTATCATATCTAGTATTTCCTTTACTCACATGTAGCAGATCTATCCATAGGAGATTCACCATTCATCAATGACAACATTTGCAGTGCATTTCCATTTCCTGCATCGTATTCTCAATGCATGCAACATATTTCACTTTGCATGCAATGTATTTTCCATCCAACAACATATTTGGACCTTCATGCAACAAATCCCCACTCACATGTAGTAGATATGGTATTTCCTTTACATACATGTGTATTCCAGGTTAGATCTAGACTTGTACAGATAAATATGAAGAGTTTTGAGCAGTTTAACAATGTTTTGATTATATTCTAGTATTCCATTTATTCTAATTTCAATCTTTACCATTAGTGCAATAAATAAAATTATTTCGGCAACACAACTATTTGCATGCAATGAAAAAAAGATTAAAACCCAAAACATTATGAGAATAAACTAAACCAGATCTAGAATCCTTGAAACCGCATTCATAAATCCAAAGAAACTTCAGTTAGATAGCCAAATAAGTATTTGGGATATTTCAGTGGTATCGGAGCTGGTGATATTTCCAGCCTGTGATTGCATAAGATATTGATGGGTTACAAAAGAAATAGAGGTGAAAAACCAATAGTGCATTACATGGGAAAGGGGATGAAGACAACTTCTGAATTCACAGATAAAACTTGGAAAATCCTTTAATAGATCAAGAGGGAGCTAGCAACAACTAAATACATGCCTTATTACTGGGATTATCTAGCATTGGTTGAGGAAATCTGTGTAGCTTTTTCCTTCCAAGGATATTACACCATGAAGTACATAAGCTAACCCAACGAGTTGGACGAGGATTCCTTTAAAGGAACAAGGTAGGAATTTAATAGAGATGGACATGAAGGATAGGTGTAGGAGCTTGAATCTATCCATATGGAGGATGTGTGCATAGAGGAAGACCAAAAAACAACTTATGATACACCATTAGATCTAACCGATGAGGCTGATGACACTAGTGTATTGGATGGGTATACCTATAATGAAGTCTTCAAATCAGAAAAATATGAGGATGCACCATATTTTCCCATTTATGATGACTATGATGAGATGTTCCAATCAATTGATGTTAAGGATCCAACATCTTTCCTTATGTATGATGCTTATGATGAGGGTGGATTAAGCGAGATAACACCTATGCATGATGAGGATTCAGCACCATACCCAAATTATGATGTCTATGATGATAAGGGTGTGATTGTACCTCAACATGATGATGAAATTGAACAAAGTCCCTTAGCATTGCAATACTTGGAGGATAGATTATTGGTCACGAAGGTGATCCAGATTATTTTCAGCATGAAATGAAAGAAAATATATAATAAAGAAATGCACAGAGATATCACAGATATCCAATAATATAACAGAAATGTATTATAGATGCAACCATAAACATATAGATACAATAATACACAATTTTCTATTAATGAGTGAAAATGTACAAAGACTGTAAAATACAGAGTGAAAGACTTGTTAGAATGGCGACGACTTATCTCTGAGAAGAGATGTGTTGGCTGCACTCATTCAAAAGAAGATGATTTTACAATGAGGCTCTAAAGTCATTTTTATCATAAATAAAATCCAAAACCCTAACCCCAAAAGATGAAAATCCAACAGTTTTGTGGACCTCGTTTTGGGTAGTTTGGTGTATCAACTTCCCGGGGGCCTAACTTTGGCATACGATCTCCGTTTGGGGTGCACGATAGCTCATTAGAAAGGTATTGTCGAGGAGATTCATTTAGGGGGATCAATCAAAGCCTTCAACTATTTTTGAGAATATCGATCCCAAAAAACCTTCATTTAGGCCCTCAAAATGGCCCCAGAAGTTAAAAATTGCTAAAAATAGTAAATTACCGAAATTGCCAGAAAACTGTTTTGAGCTAGTTGGAAAAGGCGGGTGGAAACTGATATCCACCTGGATCAATCCTCCCTCCTTAGGAAGCAATGGTATCCATTGCGTTGAGTTCCTGGGGGAGAGGGAAAAATGTTTGTTGAATCTGCATCTTGATGAGCTGCTTGCCTTGTTGGAGAAGTTGCGTTGCTTAGCTTGTTGAAGGCTGTCATGAACATGTGGTTGGAAGGGTTGGACCTTTTTAACCAATCTGGCTACATGATATTCCTATGTGCAGAAGGAATCTTTACACTTTGCTACAATATTTTCGACCTTCTTCTGTTGGATAGGAGGTGCTTGGGCCGAGGCTGTAGTGGTTGCAATATCCTTCTGCTCACCTTTTTAATAGATTGTGAAGAAGCTGAATTTTGTAGTATGAGATAATACCTTGCGGAACTATTTAGGTGGAACAATAGTCGGAACTACCTCTGGTATTCTGTAGAGATGACCCCCTAGAGAAACAATGTCACTGCGGGGTCGAGACTCATAAACAACATGACCCTTCCACATATATGGTTGGCCCAAGAGAACATCACAGAAATCCAATGGGGAAACATCACATAATACCTCATCTTTGAAGGGCTAGATGTTGTATGACAATAAAAACTGTTGGTTGACACGAAGATCTCATCCCTGACGAAGCCACCCGATGTTGTATGGTTGCGGGTGTGGTGTTGTCAACAATCCTAACTGTTTGAAGACCTCTGCTGAGATGAAGTTCTTTTGGCTTCTTCTATCAAAAATAAAATGTAGTAGGGTCCCCTTCACCCACATCTGTGAATGAAAAAGGTGCCCCCCCTCTTTAGGATATTTTGGTTCTTTTGGTTGAATTGTTGCGGTCGTGAAAATAACAGTGGGGTCTACATCGATGATTTGTATTTTACCAGTATTTTTAGAATCAGATTCTGAATCAGGGTTCGGATCCTTGTCTTTGATATTGGCCACCAATGACTGTTTTGAGAGACATTCCTCAGTGTTGTGCCAGGGGATTTTGTGGAAATCAAACCATTTTACGATGTCCTTATTTTTCTTCCCATGACCCTTCCTTTCCCGTGGTGTGGCTTGGACTGGTTTTCAGGAGACTGTTTGTTAGGGTCGTCTTTATCATACTTTGTTTGTTGCAGATATGTAGACCCAAAATCCCATTTGTTTTGGTGCTTAAATATCTGCTCGATTTTAACAACATATCAATAAGCAACACCGAGTGATGAGATGTCTAGAAAATCCATTTTAGTTTGGATTTATCTATGTAGAGCCCCACAGTATTTTAGAACCAAATGTCGTTCGGAGTCTTTGATACCCAGCTTGGCACGCAAGGTATGGAAGGTATTAGTGAACTCCAGAACTGCTTGGCCCCTCTCTTGCCGCAGTGTGGTCCATCTCATGTACTGGTCCTCATAGTCACCAACAGGGTAATACTGTTCCTTTACCGCATCCACAAAAAAATCCCAAGTAGGTTCGACCCCATATATTCTAGACTCCTCTATGAAAATTTTCTCCTAGTAAGTTTCCCACCAATTTTTGACATGGGGGAGAGATTTAAGGAGTGTGAAGGTGATATTTTCCCTGTCAAAAAAATTATGAATAGAGAAATATCCTTCTAACATATTTAACCATTTGTCTAGGGCATCTACATCTATATGACCTTCGAATACGGGAATATAAAAATTAAACTGTACCTTGAAAGGAGAGGTTCTTACAAAGTGGATCTTTGATGAAGATGCATATGTTGCTATTGACAGACGTTGAAGGATGTGGGAAAAATTCTCCATCATTTCATCCCTTTATCGCATGAGAGCTTGCTCAAGCAACATATTGATAGAATCGTTTGTTCCGTCGTTTTTATTTTCTTCCACCTTGGAGGGTTTCTTGGGTGTGCGAGAGCGATTGTATTCAAGAGAGACAAGATCAAGACCCAACTTGTTATTCTCAGACCTCGTCGGGGACATGCACTGAAAAAAAAATGATCAAGAGCAACCTGCTCTGATACCACTAATCCGGATTATTTTTGGCATGAAATGAGAGCGGAGATATAATAAATAAATGCACAGAGATATCGCGGATATCCAATAATATAACAAAAATGTATCAGAGATGAAACCATAAACACATAGATACAGTAATATACAATTTTCTATTAATGAGCGAAAATGTACAAAGACTGTAAAATACAGAGTGAAAGACTTGCCAGAATGGTGGCGGCTTATCTCTGCGAAGAGATGTGACAACTGTGCTCATTCGCAAGAAGATGATTTTAAAATGAGGCTCTAAAGGCATTTTTATCATAAATAAAATCCAAAACCCTAACCTGAGAAGATGAAAATCCAACAATTTTGTGGACCCCGTTTTGGGTAGTTTGGTGTATCAACTTCCCGATGGCGTAACTTTGGTATACGATCTCCGTTTGGGGCACACGATAGCTCGTTGGAAAGGTATATCTGAGGAGATTCATTTAGAGGTCTCAATCAGAGCCTTTGGCTATCATTGAGAATATTGATCCCCAAAAAATTCATTTAGGCCCTCAAAATGGCCCCAGAAGTTAAAAACTGCTAAAAATAGTAAATTACCAAAATTGCTAGAAAGCTATTTTGAGCCAGTTGGAAAAGGTGGGTGGCCACCAATATCCACCTGGAATAGGAGGAGAATATTGTACAAGTATTGAAAATGGAATATGGTTCTCATAGATTCATCGAAGATCTTACGTGGAAAACTCATATGGAGGAGAGACAAAAAGGAGTTGCAGATGGAATCACTAGTGCTCAATTACACATAATAAAAGAATCACTTAAATATATGAAATCATATTACTTTCCTCTGTTCATGGACATATAGCTTTCTCTCAAGTTGGATGAAGATGAGGAAAATGAGGTCGAGGAAGTTTCTTAGTGATTGATTTTGGCACACTCTTCATCACCTACAACAATGGCTCCATCATCTTATGTAGACGTGTCATATGAGGTCATGAGTGACACTCATGATCTGAGGGAGGAGCCTCTTGTGATGATTATGTACGAGGAGCATTCAGAGTTGTAAGTGCTTGAGGAGAGGTATGGCACAACAGTTTTTGACTATGCTCATGGGGATCATGAGTCATTTCTTTTAGAGAGCTTACTAAAGTCTCTAGAATTAGCTATAAAGGATATAGTTGAGCACATCCCTTGTGGACCAGACCATAAGGAAGTATATGCATCCATGGATTTGGTGGACATGTATATGCCAAACATGGGTATGCTTTCGGATACAGGTTCAGGTGACATCAACAGAGTAATGGATACATTAGCACCTATAGGATATAGGATGATACATGATGATTCAATGATAACCAACAATATGCAAGGGTATTCATTAGTACGTGACACTGTACAATGAATTTTTGGGTTGTTTTTGCTAGGGATACATCCTGACAAATTCCTCGAGCATACCATTGAGTTGAGGTTACCTAGGATCGATGAGTGGATGGGTGAGCCTCAGGGAACAACATATCCCTTGATGATCAATTTTCATTTGGGATATCATTAGATGAGGGTTAGGGAGAAGGATACTCACAATTTTTCTTCTAGACTTCGTTGTGACTTCTTGGTCATGCTCTTGGGGCCAACCAACACACTAGTCACTTTCCATTCTTGGAGGCAGTGGTAGTGGAATCTAATGCTGCTATTTGATTCCCTCAGAGTATATAGTAGGACATGAGATGATCATTGGATCCATTTGGATGAGATAGGGGGTATTGTGGCCATGGAAAATGATGACCTCCCAACTGATTCTACCACAGGTGTAGAGTCTAAATCTACTTTGCATATAGCTAAATAATTTGAGCCGCTCTATAATTTTTCCCATGGAAAAAAAATTCAATAAACAGAGTAAAAAATTACTCTGTCAATTCCATTAGTGATCTTAACCATCCAAATTCAGATTTAGATTGTCAAAAATTCGATTAGGCTCTAAATCCTCCAGTCAACACAATTCCTCAGCATGTTGTCTCTTTTCCAAATATCCATTCGATATACAAGTGCTTAACTTAAAACTCTTCAGATCGATGCTCATATACTCTATCTTCCACGCGATCTAGCACTATAACTGTTCCAAACCCTCACTCACTAGCTCCTTTCTCATATGGTCCAACACCTTAAACCACAGGACCAAATGATATGACCTTGCGCTTATCGTCTTCATCACCTTTCCTTTATAAAATAACAAATGCAACATCCAATCATCCCAACCTGACGATATCTTGAGTCTCAACATGATTAGCCCTGATCCTCCATAGGACCACACTCTGTGACCAGGTGCTATATCTTATCGATGCTAATAGTATCATCGTTGGCACTTTCTTATAGGCGAACAAACATAGGACTAAAACTGTCCCAAATTGATGGACTGGACCCCACTCAAAAAATCCACTCCAAAGATATACTACCATGTGTTTGTCACGTGTCTCAATTACACTCGTGGATCCAACTTCCATGTGTACACTTACAATCATTGATTTGAGTCATCACGTGCTTTCATCAACTACCACTTGTCCATCCCAGAGCCTTCGATCTATTTTACTCTGAATATATCTCGATCATTCATCGGTGTTGTTATATGGAAGTTCGCCCAACTATTGGACTCCAACAATCATTGTAGTTCTGCCACACGTCATCATCTGAGCCATATCTTTAACTACTCCGAATAAATCCAGGTCATTGGTCTGACCTCTCCTCCAAGTGGTCACCTCTTAACCGTTGATTTAGTCACTCCAAACAAATTTGCACCATTTATCAACCATATATCCTCGTCGTTGATCTTCTTTCTCTCGATCAATCATAGCCGTAGATAATACTTCCTTCATCAGAGTATCCTTTAGACTTCGATTCAGAATATACTACTCCAAATGTCTTTTTCCACCGTATCAACCTCTAAACTCAGGACTATTTCTGGTTGTTGATCCTTCCAGTGATCAACGATCGTGATTATATATTCTCTTCTTCATGATTCTAATCTTGGTCATCCAAGATGAAACTCATCAACGAAGTCTTGATACAGTGAAATCAAAGCTAACAATTGATGCTTTACCTTGATTGGGTGGCTCCTGTTCCTCGACGCTCGGAAAAGGATTTTTAACTCCATTATTTGACTCGCCTGTGCATAGAGTTGGATTCTAACTCCATTCCTCCAAGATCTCACTGCGATTCAATCTTATCTATTAATTGACCCGATCTATTTCCTCTATGTGAAGATATAATCCCATGATTCAATCAAAACCTACACAACCATTGATTAGCAAAAGACTAATATGCTATTCAATGATACACAAATATTCGATCTGGATTATATTGCATCATCCAACAATACAAAAGAACACAATAATTCATATATTCTATTAATGAATCTATACACCATTTACAAAAGGCCCTTCTATCTTTCATCTTGATCTACAATCAATTGGCCTCTCCTCAGGCTTTGGCCACACTTTGGACCTTCACTCACAATTTTCCTATCCTCTCTCTCTGTCTAACTCTCAACTCTGACCTCCTATTTCCCACAAGATTACAAATTATACAAGGAAGAATAATCTTCCTTATTTGTTCAGATCCACAAAATCCTCAATAAATATCTAGGAATCTTTAGATCCAAAAAATCCTCAACCACTCCTAGAATCTCTCTTTATCCATAGGTTCTCTCTAGGTATCCATTCTTTTGAAATCTCCTAAACCAAGGGATATTTGATTACAAAAAATCTCAACTCAACAAACCCTATCTTACACAAGACTTAGAGAAATCATTTAAAACATAGAAATTACAATAATTCAAGATTTATGGAAGCCACTCCCTTTGTAAATTCAAAGACACCCTAGGTCTAATAAAACAAGGTTGTTTTGGAGTAAAACTTCTCATGCATCAGACTCCCAGGGTTAAAATGTTTCATGATCTCCTGGTCACGTGTCTTCAATTGCTTCAGTCTTCCTTAATCCCATTATTGATGTTGTCTTTATGCTCTGCTGCATAATCTCTTCATTATTGTCTTTCATTTTCCTGGATCCCAAACCTTATGATGCTTTCCACTAACTTTACTATCATGTTGTTGTCTGCAACCTTCTAGGATCCCATACATTACTCTGTTTCTATGAAACATCTCTGCTTTCTTTAGTAATCTGTACTGGCATGCTGTTCTTTTTTTCCTTCCTCTAGTATTTTCTCTTGGAAATATTCATCAAATGCTTTCATAGTTCCTCATTGTTCAGTATTGTCCTTTGCTGCTACACATCACTACTACAATTTTCTACTGCAATTTTTCACATAAAATTTGTATGGCTATTGCCATCTCTTGGTCTTCACATTTCTCTCTATCCTTAGCTCCTTGAGAACACTGCTTACTAAATAAAAAATTATGCAAACAATATTGTATATACTTAAGTTTCATTCTTAGTCTACATGATTTTTCAATCAACTTCTATTCTTGGAATTTATTAAAATGAAAGATTTACTGCAAACATTTTATACCTTTTTGTAAGGATTCCTCTATGATCATGTACCAATGAACTTCAACACCATCATCATCCTTAACTTTCATTTCTTCTTTGGAAAGTTCCCTACTTGTATCATTGTATATTTGTATAGCCCAATTCAATCCTCCATGTACTTCATGATTAGTTGAAGTATCTCCAAGACAACTATTCATCCTCTTCACATTTGCATATTTTGAACATGCGTAACTTCCTCTTTCACAACTTTCAAGAGACAATGTTGTCTCTTCCTCTGATATGATAGATTTTTGGATCTGTCTCTCCTCTATGCCCTTATGAGGCAATTCTTCATCTCCTTTTTCCTTTATGACAACTTGTAATGAACCTCAAATTCACCATAATTTTTTTTTTCTATGACATAATTCCATTTCGTTTAAGCTTAGAATTCAAGAGAAGGTAAGATTAATTTATGTCCATAATGACATTATTACACCAATGTGGTTTACTTCGAACAGAGAAGCTTATGTGGGTAAACTCTTTCCATTAATTCTATCATTTCCCTTAACTCTCAAACTACTCCAACATACTTATATGTATATAGGCAATATCTAGACTTAGGTTGAAGGAAACTTTGATGTTCAGAGAGAGATAAATCTCAGAAGGGATAGCACCTTTGAAGTGTTCAAAGGGAGGCAGAGAATCAAAATCGTCTCGCAGAGGTCAATTTCAGGTGGAAGAATGCCAAGTCATTTTGGCCAGAGATCCTTGAGAAGAGTAAACGAATGGTGAAAATTCTTCGTGGGGAAGTGCTGAAATCCCGTGGACCGTTGGATCTCGTAGATATGTGAGGAGGTTAAGACTAATCGTCTTTTAGCGTTCATAATCTCAAGAGGGGTAGCGATCATTGGATGAGAAGAAATAGGAGCCGTTGATCTCGCTCTTCGAATTTTGCTATTTTGGAGTTGCCACGTTAAAGGAGGGGGCCCACCAGAGAACCATTCCATTCCAGACCCCCCCTATCGTTAAAAGAAGAATGGTCGGGGGGGTCTAAAAAAGCACCATCAGCCATCCATCGATGCACCTGCCACTGGACCATAGATCTGAGTGCAATGTTTAACCAACTTTTTGGACCCCCCCCCACCGTTAAAAGCAGAATGGTCGGGGGGGTCCAAAATTTAATCTCAACTGTGGATCTGGGCACTGACACCTCAACCATTTAGATGCNGGGGGGGGGGGGGGGGGGGTGGTCCGGAAAATCTTGTCGACCGTAGATCTAAGCGCCAACGCCTCGGTCGTTCATCTATGCACTTTCTTTAATCCTCTAGCACAAAATCATATTTTCTTTGAAAACTTAGGATGAGTGCTTTATGCGGGTCTACCTATCTTTCCCTGCTTTTTGTCACCATGGGGTTAGGAAACACCATTCTGCGCCAACAATCATGAATATTCTTTTCTTCTCCTTTCCTTCTTTTCCTTTTTCTTTTTTTCAATTTATTTACAGAAATAAACGAATACTCAGTTATTGTCACTCTGATTTTGGTCACATTGCTCGAGATAAGGATCCTCTCTCACTCAATATAGGGCTCCTTTGTCTCTAAAGTCACTTGATCTAGGGCTATCAGGCTCCTCTATACCTAATGTCACTCAATCTAGGGTTGTCGGGATCCTCTATATCTTCTTTCGGTCCTCTATCCAGTCAATATCCTTTGTCTCCTCAATTGCTCATCTGTCTCCTCAGTCAAGATCCTCCGTCTCCCCAGTCACTCCTCAGTCGATCCTCTGTCTCCTCAGTTTTGTGAAAAATAGAGGTCAATCAGGTTTCGGCGATTACAATGCCGAATACAAAAAAAAAACAAAAGGTTGTGCTGCTTGCCGAATCGCAAAATGGGGAAAGACTGTGGGCCCAACACTTCAGGGTTTCGGGGTTCGAGATTTCATGATTGCCAATGACAAACGCCAACACACAACAAATCCCAAATTGTGAAAAAGGAAAGTGGGACCAACACTTCGGGATTTCGGGGTTCGGGATTTCGCGATTGCAAATGACAAATGCCAACACACAAAAACTCCCAAACTGTGAAAAAAGAATGGGGGATCAACACTTCGGGGTTTCGAAAATAATGGTAATTACCCTACAACTGCCTCCGTGGTAAAAACCTAGTTTATAAAGAGAATATTCGAGAATTTAACCATATAATTTACTTTCGATTATCCTAATAATTAAAAGACAGAGTTTTAGTATCCATCCAAGATTAACTCAACCATAAAACATTATTCAACATTAAATTCGTAAGACATTCTATCATTTTTCATTTTTATACTTCATATGTTGAACAAATTTCGCCCAGGTTATTGTATCCATACTGAATTAAATAGGTGCATCACAACTGTGCCTAAATAATTCAAAGAGATGGAACATGATTTCAATTCAGATTTAACGAATACATTGCATCAGATAAACGAGTATTCAAACAGAAAATGGAAATCACTTCAGTTCCGATTTAACAAATACATTGCATCATATATATAATCATTCAGACAGAGAGGAGTAGAGAAACATATCTGAACCAGCTTGCAGGAAGACAAAGGGAACAACCATGTTCCTCCCAACCATAGAACAAGGAAGTCAAAACACTTGACCAATTCACCCCCTAGCCTGACCATGAATCCATGGGGGAAAACTTGGAATCTCCTCCTCAACAAATGTCTTTCTATTTCAGCAGACTCCTCTTGCCTCACACTCAAACTGTAGTGTTCATAACAGCAAGGGAACTCCAAATCTTTTTCCCCGCATACTTGGCAGCGTCCTGCCTCCTCTCATATGCTATTTATCAGTATTTTTGCCCAAGTCTTTTCCCTCCTTTGGGGATTTTCACAGCTTTCTAAATCCCTGATTTTCAAGCTGATTTTCAGGGGCTACCAATGGCCAAATCACTGATTTTCCACTTGTAATAATCAGCCCATAGGTAGTTCCAACATGTTCCCCACTCATGGAGTCATGGTCAGCTGATTTTAACATGGCTGTTCCATTTGTCCTCCTGCAATTAATATAAATATTCTGTTTTTATACAAGTGTCATAGTCAAATAGCTAGTTGAGTCCAATCAGATATCTTCTCAATAGTCAAAATAATTAATTACAAATATCAAATTCGAAATTCAGAATTTCCATAAATGGAAAAAAAGTTTCCAAATTCGAATTTACTAAAAACGGAATAAATTTCCAACAAATTTAAATTTAAAAACATATTTTATTTTTGGGGATGTCACATCCTTTCCCCCTTTAGTAAAACACTGTCCTCAGTGTTTGTTCCTTTCCTGGAACATGATTGGATGGGATTTCCTCAGATCTCCCTCCAATTCCCAGGTGGCCTCCTCAGGAGTAAAGTGCTTCCATTGCACCTTTACCTGAGTGACGAATCTGTTCCGAAGTGCTATTTCTCTCCGATACAGAATGCACAGGGGTTCCACCTGGAACTCGCCTTCAGGTTCCACCTACATCAAGTTCCAATCAATCCTATGAGTAGGGTCATGAATATACTTTTTTAACAAAGAAACATGAAATACATTATGAATTCTTAGATTAGTTGGAAGTGCAAGTTGATATGCTACG
>ML777831.1:194740-231183 GCA_009831015.1 Picea engelmannii | reverse complement strand
TATCTGAAATCACCATTTTAGGAATACCATGCAGTCTAAAAATTTCTTTCATGAATATTTCAGCAATGTTTATAGCTTTAAAAGTAGACTTTACAGGAATAAAGTGTGCAAACTTACTGATTTTATCGATTACAACCATGATAGAATCATTATGTTTCTGAGTTTTAGGCAAAGCTGTTATAAAGTCCAGCGATATGGTCTCCCATTTCCATTCTGGTACTGGTAATGGTTGTAATAGGGTGGTTGGATGCTGGTGTTCGGCCTTAACGTGCTGACAATCTTGGCACCTAGCCAAGTACTCTGCTATTTTTCCCTTCATATTAGGCCAGTAAAATAGTTTTTCTGAGTGTTGTTATTGTTTTCTGGTAACCTGGATGGCCAGAATACAGTTTCTTATGCACTTCGTCTAAAATAGTTAATTTTAGCTCTGCTGAATCTGATATGTAAAGTCTGTTTTTAAATCTTAATAGTCCCTTCTTGTCGATACTGATATTTGGTTTATCGGAGTTTGCGATACTATTTTGAAATTCTGCCATCATCTTAGTGTAATTTCCGTCGTTAATACCTGTCGTTCTTATTCTTTGTTCCAAATCACTTTCTTCCCTGTTGATATTTATCTCAAATAACACATGGACTCTTCTGCTTAAAGCATCTGCTACTTTATTTTCCTTACCCTTGATATGTTTGACCTCGAAGTCGAATTCACTCAAGAAGTCTAGCCACCTTGCTTGTCTTACATTAAGGTCTGGTTGGATAAACACATATTTCACCCTGTTATTATCCATCAATAGTAGGAATTTTCTGCCCATTATATAGTGTCGCCACATTTTTAAGGCATGTATTATTGCTGCCAATTCTAAGTCATGAGTGACATAATTTCGCTCGTGTTCTTTTAATTTCTGGGACTCGTAACAAATCATGTGCCCTTCCTGAGTTAGAACACCACCTAGTCCCTCTTTACTTGCATCAACACATACTATGAAGTCTTTATCTGGGTCTGCTACCTTCAAAATGGGTGCCGATGTCAATAATTATTTCAGCTTGTTAAAACTGTCTTGACACTTTTGCGACCAGTTAAACTTGGTCCCTTTATTTTGTAATGGCGTGATAGGGTAGGCTATCTTGGAAAACCCTTCTATAAATCTGCGATAATATCCGGTGATTCCCATGAATGATCGGATATCTGCCACATCCTTAGGTATTTTGCATTCCATAATGGCTTTTATCTTTTCCGAGTCTACGGAAATACCTTCCGAGGAAATGACATGTCCTAAATATTGTATTTCTTTTCGATAAAAGTCACATTTGTCGAATTTTGCATACAGTTTGTGTTTCCTCAATGTTTGCAGAACTATTCTTAAGTGTTCATCATGTTCCTCCTATGTTTTAGAATAGACCAGAATATTGTCGATAAATACTACTACGAGCTTGTCTAAGTACTGACTGAAAATGTTGTTCATCAAGCACATAAATGTGGTTGGTGCGTTAGTGAGTCTGAAAGGTATGACTACAAACTTGTAGTGTCTGTATATTGTTCGAAAAGTTTCTTTGTTTATGTCCTCGTCCTTTATCCTAACTTGATGATAACTGGATCGTAAATCCAATTTTGAAAAGATCTTGGCCCCACCAACTTGATCGAACAGATCATTTATCCTTGGTAAGGAGTATTTGTTCTTAATGGTCATTTTTTTCAGTTGTCTATAATCGATACATAGTATTAGAGTACCATCTTTGTTTTTCACAAAGAGGACTGGTGCTCCCCATGGCGAGACACTCAGTCTGATATACTCTTTGTCCAACAATTCCTGTAATTGTATTTTTAATTCTGTGAGTTCTGGTAGACTCATTCGGTAGGGTGGTTTTGAGATAGGGGCTGATCCGGGTAGTAAGTCTATGGAGAAATCCATTTCCCTTCTAGGAGGTAATTCTGGTATCTCATCTACAAACATGTCTCTGAATTCACGTAGGACAACAAAGTCTTCTAACTTGGATGGCGTAAACTTGACATCCCTTTCTAATACATTTCTTGAGTTGCATCGCTGAAACTTGTCTGACTGATACAGGTTCTGGTATGCCTTGGGCTGTTCTAACAGTGCCAAAATTATCTTTATAGATAAGTATCTTTGTGTAACAGTCTAGTACTGCTTTGTGTTGTTCCAATCAATCCATCCCGATAATCATATCATAAGATCCTAGTGGTAAGATGTTCAGATTGGTCCTTATCTTTTGACCATCTAAGATGAACTCAAGATTAAAAATAAAGTCAACTACTTTTCTTTTAGTACCTGTTGCTAGTTGTACAAGCCATGATTTTGCGTGCTTCCATTTCTTAAGTTTATTCGACTCTACTACATCGGGAGTAATATAACTTAACGTAGCTCCAGGGTCAATTAAAACAAAAATTTGAGTGTCATTTATTTTACCTTCGATTTCTACCACCGAGGACTGATGGTCAGCTTGTCGACCATCTATGGCTGCATTTATCCGATGCAGACTTCTGCCCATGTCTCCCACTGTCGAGGCTTCCTGCAAATTGTGAACATTAGTTCTGTTTGCTGCAATTAAACGTGGACAGTTCCTACTTAGACGAGGTTCTCCACACTCCCAACACTTTAATGGCTCATGGGAGTTGTCCCCAAACTTCTTCATTCCCAGGTTTACCAGTTTACCGCTACCTTGCGTATGCGGATGATTGGAGTGAAAATCCTTCCTTGGGAAGATTTTTGCTGCATCTCGATAGGGAGTTGGCTGGTATCCCTTCTTCTGCTGGTTCATTCAATATTTCTTCTTATCTTTCCAGGTCTTGGGAAAATCTACCTGCTGTTTATATTGGTCATAGAACATTCGTGCTTTCCTGAATACCGCACTCAAGGATTTGGGGCTATCAAACTCAATTCTATCCCAGTAGGCCTGTGGTAAACATCTTAAGAATCGCTAGATTTTTACCTTATCCTCCCGGATGTATGGTACGAACCTTAGTAGTTCCATAAATTTATTTATAAGGTCCTCCATTGTCATCTGTCCAAGTCGTAACTTGTAAAATTCTTTCGTCTTACTTTCATAATAGCTTTCAGAAAGGTATTGTTTCTTTAAATACTTCTTAAAGTCAGAACATTCCAATTGTTTCTCCTTTAGGCCCTTGTCCAATTTCAGGTCCTACCACCAAATGCTGGCCTTCCCCTTCAGATTGTAGATGATCATTCTGACCTTTATGTTGCTGGAATAGTTGTAGACCTGGAAGTATTTTTTGATGTCCAACAACCATGCCTCATCTTCTTCTCCTGTCCTGGATTCTCCATCAAAGATAGTTGGTTTAATATTTTTAAATTCTCCTTCAAGGTGGTCTATTTGTTTTCTTTTTCTGTCTGGTATAGTTTTGTCTTCAACTGAAGGTGTCCCTTCAGATGAACTGTCTCCTTTTTCTGTTTCCACACCAGAATTCTTGGAGGCCCTTTTGCTGACCTCCTCATCATGGTTATCATCTTTTGGAATTTTCTTGGTTATTATACTATGCGGGAGGACTTCATTTATCTCTTGTTGTTCCTAGTGTGCCTTCTTCAATTTTTCATTGTCGGCCTTGAAAATCTGTAGTTCAACAATAAGATTCCTCATTGTTTCCAACACCTCCGTGGGTGAGCTTCCGTCACTGTTCTGTCTTGGATCTCCAAGAGGTCTTTGCTGCAGATTTTCTTCCATCCTGATTTCTGCATGCTCCTGAGCTGCCATATTTAACACAAAATAGAAAGGGCTTTCTGTTTGTAACCATAAGATTTATTAGTTTTACATAAATCAGAATATATACTAAGAAACTAATGTGGCCCTGTTTAGGCCCAGTGTTGCAACTTTTTCTCTGATACCATATGTAATGAACCTCAAATTCACCATAATTTTTTTTTTTCTATGACATAATTACATTTCATTTAAGCTTAGAATTCAAGAGAATGTAAGATTCATTTCTGTCCATAATGAAATTATTACACCAGTTTGGTTTACTTCGAACAAAGAAGCTTATGTGGGTAAATTCTTTCCATAAATTCTATCATTTCCCTTAACTCTCAAACTACTCCAACATACTTATATGTATATAGGCAATATCTAGACTTAGGTCGAAGGAGCCTTTGATGTTCAAAGAGAGATAAATCTCAGAAGGGATAGTACCTTTAAAGAGTTCAAAGGGAGGTGGAGAATCAAAATCATCTCACAGAGGTCAAGTTCAGGTGGAAGAATGCTAAGTCATTTTGGCTAGAGATCCTTGAGAAGAGTAAACGAACGGTGAAAATTCTTCGTGGGGAAGTGCCGAAATCCTGTGGATCGTTGGATCTCGTAGATCTGTGAGGAGGTTAAGACTAATCGTCTTTTAGTGTTCATAATCTCAGGAGGGGTAACGATCATTGGATGAGAAGCACCAGGAGCCGTTGATCTTGTGCTTCGAATTTCTCTATTTCAGAGTTGCCACGTTAAAGGAGGGGGCCTGCCAGAGAACCATTCCATTCCAAACCGCCCCCCCCCCATCATTAAAAGAAGAATGCTCTGACCTTTGATGGTGAACAAAGATCAAACATAGACAGACTTCCATTTTTCACCTGGCGACTCCACTGAGTAGAGTTTACAAAAGAAATATTGGCACTCGGAAAATGATTCAATAGATCCAAATCTGAACAAAGTGAAGCCACAAAGTCTCACCATAACCCTAAGAAGGACACAATAGTTTCTGAGCCAAAAAGGAAACTAAGGAAATCCACTATAGCTCAAAGATATACTCCTCCCCATCAAGGGTAAAGTTGCACATAAAGAGTCTAATTCATTTCATCATCGCAATCGACTTGAATTCACTAGACCTGAGAATAATAATTCTAAGGAAACTCATACATCTTCAACTCCTGAATCTACTTCACCATCTAATCCAACATCCACCCCTGAAGCTCCCATAAATCTCTATATTCCTGTTACCCAAGACATGGCTGTTGCTAACATGATGGATTTCATAATTGTTGCCAGGTATGCACCCTTAGTTATACATGTAGGCTTACATTCCCTCCTAGCCACAAATTACATGAAATATTTACCAAAATCTAGTGGGGAAGGTGATGTAATTGTTGAGGAACATCTGGTAGCCTTCTACAACTTTGCAAACAACTTTAACATTGAATATGCAGATGTGTGGATGAGGTTGTTTGTGCAGAGCCTGGATGGGGAAGTAAGAAAATGGTTCAGGGGTCTTCCTCCAGCCTCCGTTGCAGATATTGAGGCATTGGATGAAACTTTCATAAAAAAATGGGGAGATAGGAGAGATTATCTCTACTACATCACTGAGTTTGGGGCGCTAAAGAGAAAGAATGGTGAATCTATTTCAGATTTCACCAAGAGATTCAATAATATGTATGGTAGAATCCCAAATGAGATCAAACCAAATGAATCCTCTGCCAAGATCACTTATACCAATTCATTTGATGTAGATTTCTCCCTCCTGCTGAGGGAAAGAAGATCCACCACACTGTTGTTCATGCAGGAAGAAACCATTGAGGTTGAATCTAACATCTTGGCTTCAGACAGGTTAAATACTAGATATGATAAAGGCAAGAAGAAACATAGAGAAGATTCCCCTACCTCCTCTAACCCAGCCATGTCTGATCCCAAACTTGATGAAATGACCAAAACTTTGAAGGATCTGACATCTGAAATAACTAAGATGAAGTGGGAATCTAAACAACTAAATAAATATTTTCAAGGGGTTGGAAATAGAAATCCAAACCAATTTAGAAGGCCTAATGATGCTCCTCAAATAATGCAGAGAGAAAGGAGAAATGTTGATGATCAAAGGGTAGTGCCTCCTTTCCAAAACAATTAGAATGAAGAGATGGATGTAGAAAGTGATGTTGTGGATGATACTGTTGTGATTTTCAATGAAACATATTATTATACCATTCATTTAACATAACAAGAATATGAGGTAGCACAGCTGTAAAATCATTTTGATAATCAGATAGGGGAAGAGGGAGTTATTCAAGGCCAACCCCAAAAGAAATATGATTTGAGGACGAGAGAAGGGTCTCCCAAATCCACTACCTATGATCAAAACAAATAGGCTGAAGTCCCTCCCAAGCCAAATCCAGGTAAAGGTATGTCATCTAAAGCTCATCCATTGTCCCCTATCTAAACATGCAGTCCTTGAAATAAAGGAAGTTGATAGGCCACCAACCTCTTTCAGCCTGGAACATGAGTTAAGTAAGATCAATATCCCAGTGCCTTTGACATAATTGATGAAGAATGAACCATTCAAAAAATCTATCATGAAAGTTCTACAACCAAATTCTCTTAGTGTATCTTCTGATGTAATCAGTTTGCAGGATGAAAACCCAGCCATTACAGTGGGTCCACACATCAAGGATGGATTTGATGCTTCCCCACCATTCTATATATATTTAAATGTTCATGACAAGATACTGCGTAACTTTCTCATGGACTCAGGAGCCTCACACAATGTCATGCCCAAAGTTGTTATGGAAGAACTAGGTCTAGAGATCACCAAACCTTACCAAGACCTGTACTCCTTTGATTCTAAGAAAGTAAAATGTCTAGGACTGATAAAGGATATGGTAGTATCTTTGGCACAGTTACCAATGAAGAGTGTAGTGATGGACATTGTTGTGGCTGAAATTCCCCCAAAATTTGGTATGCTCTTATCTAGAACTTGGGTTAAGAAGGTTGGAGGATCATTACAAATGGACCTCACCTATGCCACCATCCCTCTGTTTGGAGGGGAACATAGGAGGCTATATAGAGAGGTAAGTTTATCCTACATTGTCAGTGATCATCAGAACCCAAGAAATCACCCCATTTATGCTGTTGAGGATGAAATTGGATCATCTATTTTTCATTTAAATGATGATGAACCTGAAACATCAGTTAGCTAATGAAAAGATCAGCCATTGACATGTCAATCAAACAAAGTATGGAAAATGTATTTCAATGGCTCTTCATCTAAGGAAGGATCAGGTGCATGTATACTCGTTATTTTCCCTAGTTGGCCCTTGGTCATGGATTAAGGAATAAAGAAAGGATTAAAGAAGAATAAAGAAAAAGCATGAAGTGCGTGGAAGCCACACAAACCGAGGAAAGGTCGAAGTGGTTAAAGAAGCGAAAAAGAAGGAACAAAGTAAAGGAAAGCAAGCCGTTGGAAGAAAATATCAAGGAAGACAAAGAAGCAAAGAGGATGGATCGTGGACAAGTCAACAAGTGAAAGAAGACACTAATAGGTGCTTTGGATCACCTCGCAGAGAAGAAGGAAGAACAGGTTGGCAAAGTCCTTAAAAGGCGAGTTATGTGGACCTAGGGTTTTTTCACCTAGGGTTTTGACACTTAGGGTTTTGAAACCTAGACTTCATTTTAGGGTTTCTAAGAGTCATAGAACGATAAACAGAGGTCTAGAAGAGTGGGGAGGGTTTTTGTTGGGATAGAGAGAGTGGGATGTAAAAGTGTTGTATCTCAGAGCATTCTTGTATTCTGGATCTTCAGTTGGGTGCGAATATCGACTCTGCAGTTGGGTGCGTAGGGTTGGGAGATTAAGAGGAGAGAGAGAGAATGATATGCAGCTGAGTGTGCAGATAGAACTGTGTATTTTCATCTACTTAATCAATAAACACAGTTTCATGGACATATCCCTAGGGAGAGGGTGAACCACATAAATCTTGTTGTTATGTGTGGTTGATGTTGTGTTGTTTGATATATTTTATACTGTGATTGCATTATTATATCCTTTACTAAAGATAGGAAGATATAACCAACTTTGTGAAGTTAAGTAGAATATTGTTAAGAATATCTAGGTTACCTTGCGTTTTTATTCTGAAATCATCTTACACATCCCCTAGTTGTAGACACCCGGTTCCTGCAACCCCCCTATTGCTACTTTGGGTGAGACATCATCTGCTTCACAGGTATTGCCGGAAGGGCCAATAGTTAGGGTTTGTTGGTGCACTATTAGAGTTGAACTATGGGTATGCCCATGTGGCAACAAATGGTTCCGTTGCTAGGACCAGGATCTTCTTGAGGGAATGTCAAGGTGGTTTCCATCGAAGAAAAAGATTCAGAAGTGGATAGAAGAATAGGAAAGGGACTTCGCTGAAGCTCAGAACAAGAACCCCAACATTAGTACAGAAGACTAATTGGGAAGGTACATATTTACTGACATACACAATATTTTCTTTAAAGGAGTCCACAAGGAATTGTACGAGTGGCTAGCCAGATTAGTAGGCACTCAGTTTGAGATAAGATCTAGACCACCTGTGGTTTGGACAATGACACTGATTAAGAAAGTCAAGAGAGTCGATAATGCTATGTATAGAGCAGTGGATCTCTGGTTTGATAGCACTATTGAAGGGTACATTACTGAGTTTGCTATCGACATAGTAGAATCATATAGTCAAGCAGAGAGATATTTCTTCAAGGGACCTAAAGGGAATTTTCTACACTTTTTGAAACTGAAGAGAAAGATTCTATTGCATGAGAGTAATATCTTGAAGATACAATAATCAGACGGATTTTAAATCTAATGTTCAAGAATTCAGACAGCGACAGTGATGCAAAGGCTGGACACACGCGTAGTGGGAGATCATTGAGAAAGGTTCCTCTTACGAACCTGTTTAAGTAGAGCTACGGGCCATTGGCACAAGAAGAATATTTCTATAGTGGAGAAGAGGAAGGACGATCAAATGAAGAGTATTCAGAGTTCGCGAGGGAAGAGGAAGTAGAGACTGAGGAAATTCTCCGAGAATAACCAAAAACTTCAGGGACCGTGCCTACTGTCGAAGCAAGTATTATTACTCCTCCTATTGTTTTAGCAGCATTAAGTAACCAGAGTAATAAGAGAAATCAGAGTACTGTTACAATAAGTTTAGTACATACTCAGTCGAGAAGCCAAAGAATATCTATGGAAGATGAAATGAGGTTACCCATTTTCAGAGGAGACAGATCTGAGGATTCTAGCCAACACTGGTTCTTATGAGAAGCTGTATGGAGCATTAAACAAGTCACTGACGAAGCTGTTAAGAGAGATCAGTTTAGTACTACTACTACCTTGAGGGATCGCGCATTGAGCTGGTATATGAAGTTTGTTTCAGGATATGTACATCCTAAACCATTGAATGACATTAAGATTGCTTTGAGTATGGAGTTCAAGAAAACCAAGTCGGAGTCACAGTGCATTACGGAGTTGAAAGAAATCAAGCAGAAGGTGACTAAACCTGTTTGGGAATTTGATCAGAGGTTTAAGACCCTGACAGGCCATTTAAGTTTTTAGATTCAAGACGAAAAACATAAGGAGTGGTTCATCACTGCCCTCCCACCACACATTAGAGTTCCTCTGATGCAACAGAAGGTCGCTTCACAGGATGAAGCATTAGATATTGCCATGAAACTAGAAGCAACCCCTGTAGGAGAATCCATTCCATGTATGAGTCGGATTTTGAATCAATTAACTAGTTTATCTTTACAGGTTGAAGACATGAAGAAAATAAAGGAAAAGAGAAAAGAGAAAAGAGAAGGCATCTGGTGTATCCGATGTAAATCAAAGGGCCATGACAAAGAGCATTGTCCCTTTTTTAATGAATACTTGGCCTTTGGAGCCCCTAACCCTTTGAAGCAGACTACTTTACCATGGTGCGAGGTATGTATAACTAGACATCACCTTGGTGAATGTTATTATATGAAAAAATATGTCTAGACACCCACCAATATTTATTGTACATTCTGCAAATCTGTGGGGCATGATGAGAAGGATTGTAAGGATTATGACCTCATGCATGAAAGGTCAAGGGATACATATAGAATTTAAGGAGAATTACAGTAAGAAGGGAATGTTGCGCAGTTCAACTCCCCAAGAAGAGGAAAATTCAATCGTCGTGGTGGGTTCATAGGAAGAGGAAGAGGAAGAGGCATGGGTCAAGCTCGAGGTCAGATTATTTGCTATAACTGTGCCCAACCAGGTCATTTGGAAAGGGATTGTCAGAACCTTTGTAGTACCTGCAACTATTGTAATTCATTTGATCATGTCATTAAATATTGTCCAGTATTGTTAGTCAAACTTCAGGAAAGACGAGGAGGAAACCAGCAAGTCCAACTAATTTTAGTTGAACCTCGCGGTGAGGAACCTAGAGTCGCTGTAGTTACTAAAGGAGGCGCTATCATAGGAGAATATATGGTGACTCCAGAAAATACTATAGATGGATCAAATATTAGGAGAGCTTCAAAGAAGGCGCAATTGTTTGACCCAAGGAAGGAAAAACACATTTTTGAAGAAACAAGGAGAGAATTTGTAGGAGAACAAGCTTCTTCATCTAGGGCACAACTAGAAGTAAAGGAATGTGAAATTCCTCCAGCATTCGATTAGTCTGTCCCACTTAGGCAGGGAAAAGAGGTAAGCAAGCTTATGGATTTCTTGTATACTTGTATCAATTTGATTAAAGATGAAAGAGTTGTGCATGAACTACAACACCTGATAAGGCAATATGAAATTGAAATAGTAGATCCTCTACTGAGTAAATATGTGAATCAAGTATCTAGGAAAAGGAGGACAAGCAAGGAACTGCACCTTAGTGCTCAGATTCGAGACTACGACGTGGATTATGTGATCCTCGACCTGGGATCAGAAGTAAATGTTATGACGAAGAAGACTTGGGCATTGATGGGAAAGCCTAAATTGATTTACTCTTCTATTAGGCTCAGGATGGATAACCAATAGGCGGCAAGCCCCTTTGGAAGACTAGAGCATGTTCCTATGGACATCGACGAAGTGAGGACATTTGCAAACTTTAGAGTGATCGAGATTGTTGATGATAGTTGTCCCTATCCCACACTGTTAGGAATTGATTAGGCTTTCAACAATCTGACCGTTGTTGACCTAAAAAAGAGAAGAATGACATTCGAGGGTAATGGCCTTAGGGTCATTACACCTCTTGATATTGATGAAGGTTGAAGATAATCAAAACCTAGAAGAGAATAATACCACGCCTACGAGCTAGAGAACATCTATAAACTGACAACAAGACAACAAGATTATATTAATCCTACAATAGATGTAAATCTAAGTTGGCAAAGTGAGAGTGCATGCTCGTCATATTCAAAAGAAGCATTGGAAAATTGGTAGAACAAAATGTATGAAGTCTCTACGTGGAGGTGTGCCAGATTGACCAAGGCAGTTCGCTGGATTGGCATAGATGTAAGTAATATTCCTACATTTGATGGCTTGAATCATTTAGAGAAATTTCTAGCTGAATTTGAGAGAATTGTACCAGTACAATAGATGATGTTGGCACTAGATGAATCCTTGAAAGCAACACCAACTAGATGGTGGGGAACACACAAGAAGAACATCACAAAGTGGGTGAAATGTCGCACCTTATTGACAGTGCATTTTTCAGACCAAGCTGAAGGTTGCGAAGTTTGATACACAGGTAAGAGCTGTCCTAAGGACCATGTGGGAAGTTATGAGGAATCCTGGAGCAGCATTCCCAAAGAAGTGGGTACATAAGTTCATTAAGACCTTAGATACTACACCTATCAACTAGTATCTTCAAGAAGAACTGCACTTAGTCACTACAAATTGGTATGGTATGACCCAAAAATTTATAGCTACGTTCATATTTGACAACCAATACCCCACAATAAATCATGCTTTACAAATTGTAAGACATAAGGTCTTTGAGGAGGCACCTAACCCCCCTTTTGAACAAGAAGAAGATGAATGGACTACGCCTCTTCAATGGTTACATGGTTGTTATAATATTAATGCTGATGAAGATAATGATCCTAGGAATGTGAACATTTCAGAAACTGAAGGACAAAGAGAAATGGAAGGGCTAGGGATTGAATTAACTTTTGTAGAGAAACCTATTAAAATTAAGAAAGTTAACATTGGAACAGAACAAGTATCTAAGTTGGCAAATGTTGGAGACTATTGGGATGATGTTACTATTAGTAAGATTACATAACTATTGTATGAGTCTCAGGACTTGTTTCCAACCAAGTTCATAGACATGAAGGGAATTAAAGGACCCATGGGAGAAATGAAGATCCCTTTGAGAGAAGATGAAAGACCTATCAAGCAGAGACCTTACAGACTGAATCCCAAGTATAAGCAGAAAGTTAAGATTGAATTAGATAGAATGTTGGAAGCAGGAATCATAGAACCAATTGAAGAATCTGAATAGATCATCCCTATGGTGGTCCAGGATAAGAAGTCAGGAAAAATCAGAATCTGTGTAGATCTAAGGAAGTTGAATGATGCATGTTTACATGACCCATTCCCTACACCTTTTACTGATGAAGTTCTAGATAATGTAGGAGGACATGAAGTTTACTCATTCACAAATGGATTTTCAGGCTATCACCAAATCATAATTGCTAAGGAAGACAAACATAAGACTACATTTGCAACAGAATGGGGTTATTTTCAGTACACTATGATGCCTTTTGGTTTGAAGAACGCACCAGCCATCTTTTCCAAGGTGGTGGTCGAAACATTTAAAGAATTTCTACATAAGTTTTTGGAGGCATACTTTGATGACTGGACCATTTTTAGTCTACTGAAAGATCATATTGAATGTCTGAGATTAATATTAGATAAGTGTAGGTAATGTCAGATTTCCCTGAACTTGAATAAGTGTATTTTCTTTTCACCTTTTGGAGTGTTGTTAGGACACATTGTGTGCAAATAGGGATTGTTGGTAGATCCTTCCGAGATTGCTATCATTGTTGATCTACCTCATCCTACTTCTGTTAGACAACTGCGCACTGCATTGGGACACACTGGATATTACAAAAAGTTTATTAAGGGTTACACACATATAACAACACCTATGGAGAAGCTATTAAAGAAGGATAGTAAGTTTCAATGGACAAAATAATTCCAGCAGAGCTTCGACACACTAAAGCATAAAATGGTCACTGCGCCTATTTTGGTTTTTCCATATTGGAGTAAGGAATTCAATGTTCATGTCGATGCTTCATCCATTTCATTAGGAGCAGTTTTGGCACAACTAGGTGCAAGAGATATTCACCACCATATAGCCTTTGCTAGCAGGAAACTTTCTACATCTGAACGAAATTATACTACCACTGAAAGAGAAGGCTTAGCTATGGTATATGCGCTACAAAAGTTTAGACGCTACTTGTTTGGAGGACATTTTAAGATGTTTACTGATCATTCTGCATTGAAGTACTTAGTCAACAAGCCAATGTTGGGGGGAAGAATATGCAGATGGTTACTATTATTCCAGGAGTATGACTTTGAGATCATGGTCAAGCCAGGAAGAATGAATAAAGGACCTAATCACTTATCCAGGTTAGAACATGGTGATGAACCTACCAGTCTGGAGGATACACTACTAGATGCACAGTTGTTGGACATAAGAAAAATCGATGATCACTTCGCCGAAATAGTCCAGTTCTTGTCCACAGGAATGGCACCTCACGAGTATACAATTATTTAGAAGAAACAATTGGTAGTCCGTGCTGCATATTTTCAACTTATAGATGGACAACTATATAAGATGGGACCAGATGAGATCTTAAGAAGATGTGTTATGGAGTCTGAAATACCATTGATCCTTGCAGAAGCACATGAAGGCATCGTAGGAGGAAATTATGTAGGGAAAGAAACAATGTAGAAGGTTCTCAGAGCTGGCCTTTGGTGTCCCACTTTACACAAGGATGCTAAGGAATACTACAGAGCCTATGATGTATGCCAGAGAATAGAGAAGCCATCAAGAAGGGATGAGATGCCTTTAGCACCTCAACTAACTTTACAGACATTTGAGAAATGGGCTATTGAATTTGTGGGAACTATCAACCCACCAGGGAAGCACACATGAGCTCAATACATTATCACTGCTACAAAATATTTGACCAAATGGGCAGAAGCAAGAGTAGTTAAGGATTGTAGTGCAGCTACAACTACGTGGTTCATCTTTGATGATATCGTAACCAGATTTGGATGCTCGAAGATCGTTATGAGTGATCAAGGCACACATTTCATTAACACAACTATGGAAGCCTTGACTTAGGTGTTCGAAGTTCACCATCATAAGAGTACACCATACCACCCACAAGTGAATGACATAGTCGAAGCTTTCAATAAGATCTTGGAGACAACATTGACTAAGATTTGTAGTGTTAATAGAGATGATTGGGATTTGAGAATTTCGACAGTGTTATAGGATTATAGAACTACTTGCAAAAAGTTAACCATGCAAACTCCCTTTAAGTTAGTATATGGATTGGAAGTAGTGGTACCTATGGAATACTTGGTTCCTAGTTTAAGAATTGCAGCATTTACAGGTATGGATGACACTGATGTTGTTCAAGACTGGCAGTTGATGGAAGTAGATGAAGACAGGTTCATTGCATGATTTCATTAGCAGGTACAAAAAGAACGAGAAAAGGCTTACCACGACAGACATATCAAGAAGAAAGCATTTAAACAAGGAGATTTGGTACTTTTGTACGACAACAAGTTCATGAATCATCCAAGAAAGTCTATGACACACTGGCTTGGGCCATTCGAGGTTGCCTATATTACAGAGGGTGGAGCTGCGCAGTTGAAGACCCTTAATGGAGATTGGAAGGACAATTTAGTGAATGGGAGTCAGTTGAAGCTGTATTATGACAACCAACTGCCCCACAGCTCTCAATAAAAGCAAAGAAAGAAGAGTCTAGGTACTAGGTGCAGTTGAAATTAGGTACCATATATAAAAAATACAGTCTGCACAAGATAGGGAGGGATAGAGCAAAAAGCACATGTAGCTCTGCGCAATCTGCAGTCGAAGTAATATAAGAGGTTCAACCCTACAATGACTCGGGACAAGTCACATGTGAGTGTTGGGGGCCTATTGGACCTTGGTCATGTATTAAGGAAGAAAGCAAGGATTAATGAAGAAGAAAGACAAAACATGAAGTGCCTGGAATGCACACAAACCTTGGTCAATTTCTCATGTATTACTTTTATAAACACACATCTCTAATTTTTATTTTTTTTAAATATAATTTGTGTAGCCTGTTCTTCTTGTCTTTTCAACATTTTATATATTACTTTTATAAACACACATCTATTATTTTGTTTAAAAATATAATTAACATTTTATAAATGTTTTTAAATGTAATTTTCATTATAATAATGAATATTAGGCAATTTTGACATCGTAATACTAGTAAGCAAGATATTCTAATTTCAAATAACTAACCATAATCTTAACAGGACAAGACAAAGAGTTCAAAGTTTTTGTTTACATGATACAAAGAGTTCAAAGTTTTTGTTTACATGTAGTTACGCCGAAAGGCGTATACCTATTGACAATGGGCACAATTAATCACCTTTTAATCTAAAATTCTAATCTGATGGCTAATAATTGAAGATGCTGGCATATTCTTAGTGGTCCTCCCAAATCAATGAATGTTATTTACTCTTCATAACTTCCTTGTATTTTTGAATGCATCCGTTAACCTGTTTACTTTTTAACATTTACTTAATCATATTAAGAAATTACTGTAGCACTATATGATGGCCATGTTTAAATGATTAACCTTTGGGATTACCATGTTTGGATTTCCTCAGCTGAATGCCCATTTCATTTTCTGGTTATGAACACGTTTCATTTTCTGGCTTTAAATTGGGTAAATCAAATTCAATGTTGCCTTTAGCTCCTTCCTTTGATTCTATCTCCATATCTGCGACCAATTCGATTCAAGCATAACTGCAGGAATCAAGCATGAGGTCCGAGAGTGGCTGCTAAGAGAAAAGCCCTAATTAAAGATGGAGTCAATCGATATCAAATTCGTGTTTCAGATTACCAGGCATGGTGTCAGCCTTTCAATCTTTTAAATATATATTTTTTTGTTGTTATTCGGTAGGTGCGTGTGTCCGCGATGTGAAGAGTCCCAGTCTCCACGTAGCCGTTTCAATTAACCAGGCGTGGGCTTGGGTGGGTGCATGTGTCCGGGGTGTGAAGCATCCCACTATCCGCGTAGCCATTTCACTTAACCAGGTGATTCAATTACTGAACCGTATATGTCTTTTCATGCCAAAATTTGTATGCTGAGACATTTTTAAGTTTTAAATTGTTTGAACTTTAGAATAGTAAAGAGCAAATCACAGATGAAAACTAATCATAACTAACTAACTAGCTGATGAAGGTCAATAAGCATATTTATTTTACAAACTCTAATTCTAACATAAACCCTAAAATTTGTAAATGATATAAGCCTATCAGCGTTTATCAGCCACATAATTATGTGGCTGTGCTAGTTAATGGATATTTGATAACATCAACCTATTTTACACATCTCATTTTTATTAAATTTTAAATAATATTTTTAAAATAGTGTATATCAGGTTTGTATTATTTCTGAAATTAAAATTTAACTTTCAAAAGTGATGGAATGTTATCTCTGAATTTCCAAAAGCATTAATACTGAACTGTCAAAGGTCATGAAATGTTGTATTAGAATTTTCCAAACAGTTTCCATTTATGGAAGCTCCGCTTTTTTGCGTGGTATAAACCGCCAGAAAGCAGCATTGCTCAAATATAAAGGGGAACTCCAGAAAGGCACATCAAAATATATGGTACTAGAGAAAGGCATCACGTTACGCCATTGGAGTTCTGATAAAAACCTAAAAACTATTATCACGAATGACGTTACGCCATTTTCCGATGCACAGAGAACTATTTTCCATCATCGCCATTTTCCGATGCACAGAGAACTATTTTCTAGTGCGTGGATACGCTCGATGAGTTTATCTAGAGCTAAATTTATGGTTAAATCACCCTCGCACATGCTCCAAAAAATACTATCCTCCCATTCCCGTTGCATAGAAGGATGGTTTATCCTGAAAGCGGCCAAGTTTCTTAATCATTGTTATATGAAATGGCTATCGTTAACATAATAAAAGAAAGTGGCAAGTTGGCAACAAGTTCATTTCGCACACAGTTGTTAGAGGTTCCGGAAGCTGCCATTGTCAGGACAGTCTCATATTATTCAGTGGATAGTCAATATTGACGATGCTATGTAGAGTTGAATGTTGCTACCTGTACTATATAGTTTGTTAGATTTAAATTGTTTGCAGATTATATGGTCTATGAACCAAATACCACCAGTAACAACATTCAATGCTGTCATAGTAGAGTGAATATTGGGCCAACGACATAGTTATTGTCAGCAGGAAGGTTATTGTTAGTTTAAGTATGTTAAGAATTGTAATCTCATGAACTGAATTAGTTAGTGAAACGGTTTTTGCAGTTACAACCGTAAAACTGTAAAATGAATAGTATTTAAATAATCAAAATGAAATGGATTCTGAGCGTTCACTCTTAATCATTTTCAGGTATCAGAGCAGGTCGGGAGCAGAGAGTCTGCTGGTGTGCGCCCACTCCCAGATCTTGAAGAATACCCATTGAAAGTTGTTCAACTGCGTGAATACCCCGCTGCGTCTGCGCCCACTGCTGTCTACGCCCACTCCCAGAAGCCTGTTGTTCGTAAGGCTGCATACTGTGACCAAAAGCTGTTCCCTGCGTAAGGCTGAATATTGCTCGATTTTTTTTCAAAGATTTTTCATCTATTTTTCTGCCAGCTATCTTGCTGTTCAAATGCTGCCCAGATATCTTGCTGTAGATTGCTGTTCAAACTCATTTTTCATCAAAGTATTTGGAGTTTGGCTCTTTGCCATTTGAAAAACGATTTTAAAAAAAAATATATCATTGGGGTTTTGGAGTTATATTTAATTGTGGTTGGTATTTTGGAATTAGAAAAATAATGTCTAGTTCTTGGTCAATTCAAGCACCAACTTTAGTTGGTTTTAATTATAATTTTTGGAGAGAAGGTGAAAGCCATTTTGCAAGGTCAGGGATATTGAGATTGTGTTGAAACAGGGTTCATAGAACATGATGCAAATCCTGTTGCAACTATGACTGTTGTTCAAAGAAAAACATTAGAAGAACTTAAGCAAAAAGAAGGAAAAACCAAATCATATATTTTAGTTTCTTTAGATGATTCTATATTTCCTAAAATTATTGGTGCAAAGACTGCTAAAGAAGCATGGGATATTCTTAAGTTAGCTTATAAGAGTAATGATAAAGTGAAAACTGTGAGACTTCAAACCCTTAGAACTCAATTTGAAACCCTCAAGATGATTGAATCATAAAGTGTTGATAATTTTATGACTAAAGTTATGGGCATTATGAATCTACTTAGGATTAATGGTGAAAAAGAACTCATTGACCAAAGAGTTGTTGAAAAATTTCTTAGAAGTTTACCTAAAAAATTTGAAATGGTAGTTACTACTCTTCTTGAGTTGAAAGATGTAACTAATTTTTCTATAGAAGAACTAACTGGTTCATTGTTATCTCATGAAGCAAGGATGACCTTGGATCTTGGTACTTTAGAACATGCAGTTCAGACTAAGGTGTCCATGGACAGAGGTAGAGGCAGAAGTTTTCATGCACGTGATAGACAACGTTCTCAATCAAGAGATAAACCTGAACAAACAAAAGACAAGTCAAAGCATTCAAGATCATCTTCACAAAATCATGGTCAGAGATGGACAAGTAAATCATAAATTCAATGTCGTTATTGTAAAAAGTTGGGTCATCATATATTTGAATGCCGTAAGTTGCAGTATAGAAATAAAGCTAATGTCACAGAAAGTTGCAGTATAGAAATAAAGCTAATGTCACAGAAAGTGAAACATCTGATACTTTGTTTCCTTCATGTCAAGTATCTCAACAAATTCTCGACAAAGATGTTTGGTTGCTAGATAGTGGATGTAGCAATCATATGATTGGTCACAATGATTTACTTTCTAATCTTGATACATCTCTTATTTCTACAATTAGTTTGGGTGATGATCATCCGATCAAAGCTTCAGGAAAAGGTGTTGTGCCAGTTTTAACAAAGCAGGGTGAAGTGAAAAATATTCCTGATGTTTACTATGTATCAAATATCAAACACAATTTATTGAGTGTAGGGAAATTAATGGCTCATGATTATGATGTCACTTTCCGCAACAACACTTGCACAATTCTTAATCAAACTAAAAGACTTGTTGCAAAAGTCCTTATGACAAAGAACATATTGTTTCCCTTAAACATGATAAGTGGGAAGATGTATGCATGCAATATTTCTAATGTGACTGAAACTGAGCTATGGCATTATCGTTATGGTCATTTACCAGTCAAAAGTATGAGTTTGTTACAAAGACAGTCTATGGTGACAGGATTGACTCCTTCGATTAATTAGATTCCTTCTTGTGAAAGTTGCATAGTAGGAAAACACAAGCGAGACAGTTTTCCATCATGATGATTGTAGCAGGAAAGTTTAGGTTTATTTTCTTAAACACAAATCCGAGACTTTCACTCGATTCAAAGAATTCAAGGCTGAAGAAGAGAAACAAAGTGGCAGATTTGTCAAAGTTTTGAGATCTGATGGAGGAGGTGAATATGACTCAAGAGAGTTTGTTCATTTCTGTAAACATCATGGCATTAAAAAGCAAACGACTACCAGATATACTCCACAACAAAATGGAGTGGCAAAAAGAAAGAATCACACCATCATGAACATGGCCAGGAGTTTACTTACAACAAGAAAAATGTCCAAAGATTACTGGGCTGAAGCAGTTGCATGTTCAATTTACATACTTAACAGATCACCAACTTCCATTCTTCAAGGTAAAGTACCTGAAGAAAAATGGAGTGGATCTAAGGTAAATGTTTCTCATTTCAAAATTTTTGGTTGTGTTTCTTTTGCTCATGTCTGTGAAGAGCTAAGAAAGAAGCTTGATGATAGAAGTGAGAAGTACATTTTTATTGGCTATAGTGAACAGTCGAAAGCATACAGATTATACAATCATGTTACTAAGAAATTTCTAGTAAGTAGAGATGTTAAATTTATGGAAGATAAATCATGGGATGAAATGGAAAACATTATTTCTCACAATCCTTCTCTTGAGTTAGATGAACATCAAGCACCTACAAAGTTAGATGAACATCAAGAATCAATAACACGTCTTCCAAGATTGCAAGTTCAAAATGAAGGTAGTTCTTTGTCTCATAATGATTCTTCATCCCATAGTGATTCAGATTCTGACCATAATCATCAAAGAATAATAAGTTTGCGTGATATATATGACCAAGATGATAATGTAGTACAGTTTGCATTTTTTCTTATCTCAACCTACTTGTTTTGATGCAGCTACAAAGCAAAAAGAATGGGTAGATGCAATGAATAATGAAATAGAAGCTACTGAAAGAAACAATACATGGGATTTAGTTGATCTACCTGCAGATAAAAATGTCATAAGTGTCAAATGGGTTTATAAAACTAAATTGAATGAAAAAGGTGAGATTGAGAAACACAAAGCAAGGCTAGTTGCCAGAGGTTTTTGAAAACAAAGTGGCATTGATTATGGTGAAACTTTCACACCTGTAGCAAGATTAGATACTGTTCGATTTGTTTTGGCCATTGCAGCACAAAATAAGTGGCCTATTTATGAAATGGATGTCAAGTCCGCCTTCTTGAATGGAGTGTTAAATGAAGAAGTGTATGTTCATCAACCACCTGGATTTGAAGTTAAAACACAAGAGCATTGAGTGTACCAATTAAAAAAAGACTTGTACAGTTTGAAGCAAGCTCCGCGATCTTGGTATAGTAGAATTGATCATTATTTACTCAAAGATGGTTTTAGTAGGAGTGAAAATGAGTGTACTTTGTATATCAAGGTAAATCAACAGGGTAATATTCTCATCCTATGTATTTATGTTGATGATATGATCTACACAGGAAACATGATGTTAGATGCATTTAGATCAGCCATGAATTGGTATAGTAGAATTGATCATTATTTACTCAAAGATTTTTTCAGTAGGAGTGAAAATGAGCCTACTTTGTATATCAAGGTAAATCAACAAAGTGATATTCTCATCCTATATCTTTATGTTGACGACATGATCTACACAGGAAACATGATGTTAGATGCATTTAGATCAGCCATGAAAAATGATTTTGAAATGAAAGATCTTGGATTAATGAAGTACTTATTAGGCATTGAAGTAGACCAATCTGATCATGGTATATTTATTAGTCAACAGAAATATGTTGCTGATGTTTTGAAAAAATTTAAGATGGAAAAGTGTAAGCCTGCTGACACTCCTATTGTTCTTGGCACTAAATTAAGCAAGGAAGATTTGGGATAAAAAATAAGTTCCACATTGTATAAAAAACTTGTTGGTAGTCTTATGTATCCTACTACTACAAGACCTGACATAACATATGCAGCAAGTTACATTTCCAGGTTTATGGAATCTCCTAAGGATTATCATTAGAAAGTTGGTAAGAGGATCTTAAGATACATTGCAGGTACAACCACTTAAGGTTTGTGGTACGCAACTTCAACAGACAATATGCTTACAGGTTATACCGACATTGATTATGCAGGAAGTATTGATGATAGAAAAAGCACTTCGGGCCATGCTTTTCTTTTTGGAAAGAATTTGATTTCATGGGCATCTAAGAAGCATCCCATAGTTTCTATCTCTTCTGCAGCAGTGGAATATGTAGCGGCAACAACAACAACATGCCATGTAGTTTGTCTTAAAAGGATTTTGATGGATTTTGGATATACAACAAAAGAACCTATTTCGATTTTTTGTGACAATAACTTTGCCATTTCCTTGTCGAAGAATAATGTGTTTAATTAGAAAAGCAAACAATTTGATACTCGATTTCACTTCATTCGTGAACTCATAAAAAATGGTGACATTTTCCTCAATTTTTGTGGTTCTAAAGATCAGCTAGCTGATATCTTCACTAAACCTTTGGGAATAGATGTTTTTCAATTTCAACGTCAAAGTTTAGGCATTATTGATAATGTAATCCTCAAGATTAAGAGGGAGTGTTAAGAGTTGTAATCTCATGAATTGAATTAGTTAGTGAAACAGTTTTTGTAGTTACAACTGTAAAACTGTAAAATGAACAGTATTTAAATAATCAATATGAAATGGATTCTGAGTGTTCACTCTTAATAATTTTTGGGTTTTCTTCTTTATTATTGTTTTCAAAGTATACTTTTTTTGGAATTGTTATAAATTGGCATATAAAAAGGACTTAGTCTAAACTTTATAGGTTTTTACCTACCCAAATTTCAATCTATCCATTCAAAAATGTCATACTTTATGTTTTAGGAAATGACTCTTTTCTGACAATATTTATGGGAGATATTTGCTTGTTAGATCCACATGTTTGAGTGATTGTTTCTGTAAAATCTAGTGTCACAAGGGGTTTTTAGTTTTTCAGTGTGTTGAATCTGCATTCAGAAATGGATTTTAAATAACAAAAAATAGTGATTTCATGCATATTTATGTGGTACTTTATATGTTTTTACCCACCCAAATTTCAACCTATCCATTCAAAAACTTCTCAGTCTAAATGTTCTATGAAATGACTCTTTTTAAGCGATATTTTCCGGAAACCTTTGCCCCAAATCCAGTGAGAAATTGTTAGAGTGATTATTTTTCCATTCAAAAACCTCCTAGTCTAAATGTTCTACGAAATTACTCTTTTCCTGCGATCTACGATATTTTATTGGGTGAGAAATTGTTAGATCTACATGTTTGAGTGATTATTTCTGTAAAATCGAGTGTCACATGGGTTTTTCAGCATGTTGAATCCTGCATTCAGAAATAGATTTTAAATAACAAAAAATAGTGATTTCATGCGGATTTATGTGGCACTTTATAAGTTTTTACCCACCCAAATTTCAACCAATCCATTAAAAAACTTCCTAGTCTAAATGTTATAGGAAATGACTCTTTTCAGGCGATAACCTTTGCCTGAAATCTGGTGGGAAATTGTTAGATCCACATGTTTGAGCGATTATTTGTGTAAAATCCTAGTGTCACATGGGCTTTTTAACATGTTGAATCCTGCATTAATAAATGGATTTTAAATGACAAAAATAGCGATTTCATGCAGATTTATGTGACACTTTATAAGTTTTTATCCACCCAAATTTCAACCTATCCATTCAAAAACGTCATAGTCTAAATGTTCTACTAAATGACTCTTTTCTCTCAATATTTTCCCTTTGCCCGAAATCCGGTGAGAAATTGTTTGATCCACATGTTTGAGTGATTATTTATCTAAAATTGAGTGTTTGCATTCATAAATGGATTTTAAATAACAAAAAATAGTGATTTTATGCAGATTTATGTGACACTTTATAGGTTTTTACCCACCCAAATTTCAACCTATCCATTCAAAAATGTCTTAGTCTAAATGTTCTACGAAATGACTCTTTTCTGACTATATTTTGTGGAGACCTTTGCTGGAAATCCCTTGAGATTGTTAGATCCACATGTTTGAGTGATTATTTCTGTAAAATCTAATTGTCAGAGGTTTTTCAACATGCTGAATCCTGCATTCAAAAATAGATTTTAAATATAAAAAAACAGTGATTTCATGCAGATTTATGTGGTCAGATTCCAACTAAAAAAACAATTTCTTAAAACAATTAGACAATGACTTAAGCAATATTTAGCCAACCATTTCAATGATAATTACTTTTAAAAGTCCAAAATTTTTACTAAATTCTAAATTTACTAAAATCCAATCAAAATTATGCTTCCATCAGAACTATGACTTCATATATGAATGAATTCCACTTTTCTGACCTTTACATTGCTCCCTTTTGAACCATTCTATACTTTCACATTGTCGGCATATGTTCTGCTGAAATTTCTTTGTGTGATTATCCATCAAATTATGGTCACAAACTTCAGTTAGAGAACAATAAACTCAATGAATCAACTATTTTGAAATGATTTTATGGCTAGCAATTGAACATGTTGCATATTTTTAGTGGTCTTCCTAAATCAATAAATGTTATTTCATGTTCATAACTTTCTTGCATTTTTTAATCCTTAGATTTCCTTATTTACTTTTTCACATTACTTAATATGATTAATATTTTTCAGTGATTACTATGTTTACCTAATTAATAAAGATATATAAAACACATCATTCTCAAGTTCCATTAAAGTGTTCAAGTTTAGTTGCTTCAATAAGACTTTCCGCGTTCATCAGACACAATCATGTGGCTGTGCTAGTTATTTTATATTTAGCCACCGTCGATGTTAGGGATCTACTGACACAGCTCTTCAACGTGGGTTGTTGAATGGCACAGTTCATCAACATGCGTCGTCGAAGGAGGTGGCATAAGCTAAAACCCAAACGTTTTGAACCTTTGCCGGCAGTCGTTTTCCATGTCCGGACTCCAGTCGTCCATCATGTCAAAGCTCTGGCCGACTACCGACTCCACTCACCTAAACGTCGTTACCATGAGCCATCCAACTACCATGCCATGCACCATGGAATGTATCCATGCATATCCGTTTAAAAATTTGAACTTGTAAAGAGGCGGGCTATTGAAATTTGAATCGGTGATTGGTATCTTGCTCAGGTATTTGAAAGCGTGGCTCTAAGCACTGTTTCTTTGCGTCCATGGGAATTCAAATAGTTATAGTAATGGCCATTTTTATAGTATCTTCATCTTCTGCTGCAAGATCTTCCTCCTGGCCTTTGCTCAAGGACTAGAACCACACAACCAAAAGCCTCAGAAGAGGTTGGGTGCCCTACGATACATTTATTTTCCACCGTTTTTCCTTTCACATGCCACCCTTCCTTTCATCTTCCTCTTATTTAACCAGCGAGCCCTGCCACTTGTGTTCCATGTACTTCTTTTTCTCTTGCTCTTGGTCTTCACTCTTTGCTATTTGGGGATTCCTTTAATTATATTCTTGTTTCAACTGAACATTAATAACAACAACTTGAAAGTTTTAAGGTAAGATGGAGGGTACAGCTGTAGCACTTTTGAGTGTAGTTATTCCTTTCTTGCTCTTCATGGCCGCCATAGTTGGAGGGAAGGCTCAAGATATCTCGACCCATGTTCTAGCTCCCTTCAAGAATGGTAAGAAAAGTGGAAAACACTTATGTCCTCCATGGGTGTATATGAAGCACCTTCTATGTGCCTGTGACAGTTAGTTTATCATTAGTTGTGCTCATTAATATTAATTCATTTTCTTTCTAGCAAATTCCATGTCCATGTGTTCTCATTGATTAACATTGCTCTATTCTTTTTTATGATTTATATGCAGGATTGGAAATCGATAAAGGAATTGCTTACATGCTCATGTTGGTTGCATTGTTGCTCACTTATTTTCTCCATTAACTCTGATCATTTTATCAAATTTTCATGGAGGGATACTGGATCTAATAGGATAGCAGGCTTCCGTGACTATACTTTTCATTTGATAGATTTGCAGGCTTCGTATTTCTGTGCGCTTTGGATAACAATTTTGTATAATTTTTTTTATTGGAATTCAATTCATTAGCATTGATTTCATTATAATCTATATTCCATTCTCAGTTGGACATTCGTGTTTCCCCTTTTTATGAACAAGCATAGAATCCATAAGACGGGCTACTCTGACTAATTAAGCTATTAGAGTTTCTGCCCATCGCTAATTGAGCATGCACCAATCCATTGACACAATAAAAAGAATTCCAGTCATATTTCACATTTCACAGTTAAATGAGATCTTTCCTGAAACAATAAATGTTCAACCTCTTATCCCAATCAAATTTGGCATATAATACAATTGGCATATAATGGCATATAATATCAACACCATATATGTAAATGTTTAAATATATAATTTTTTTCCGAAAGTGGATCAACATATTTCAATAAACCATTATGGTTTAATATTATAATTACAATCATTTAATGTTATAATTACAATTGAACATTTTTTATTTTTATTATAAGATAACTCAACAATGGGTGTTTGATAGTTACAACTTAGAAAGATCTATCTTTTAGTAAAATACAAATTTTCTTTAATGTGTAATTTTATGTTCTTATGTTTATAGTTATCTTAATCATGACTAAAAATATTTAAAATGATCACGTGTATGTCAAGGGTGAGTAGATTTTTAGATTTTTTTACTTGTACAAAATTTCTCAAAAATCATTGTCATGTATATTCGTCTTCTTAATCTACTTAATCTACTTAATCTACTTTGATCTTTTCTAAGAGTCATGTTGTATCAATACACCAATACAACCTTTCAAAAAATCTATTTATATATAAAGATATTGATTTATCTTTACTTCGGTATTTATAAAATTAACCTCTAAATATCTATATAGATAACTAACTCTTTCAATAACATGTAATGCCTCTTTAGCTCCAATGCATGTATAATTGCAAATAACTTTAAGTTATATGTGATTGCAATTCGTTCATGCTTGGTTCAACTTCTCGATAAAATATGTTATTAATATTCTTTCATGGATTAGTACAATATCATTATCCACTCCACTTGCATCACAATATGCTTGAAAGAATATTAAAATTAGCTAACACCAATGTTGACACTTCAACGAAATTCTCTTTTATTAGTTCAGCTTCCATGCTCCACGTGTATCTAGAGACCTTCATACATTCATATTCTCTTTCATTAGTTTATCTTGGATGGTCTAGCTAAATCCATGTATCTTCATACACTCAATCATCAATGCCCAAATACTATTGAATCCCTTGATGAACTCCCTGTAGAAATTCAAATACTATGAAATTTCCTAACTTCAATGATGTTGGTGTAAGCAATTCCAAAATTACTTTCACTTTCTACACGTGTCTCGGGGATAAATCCCTTATGATAAGGGTTAGAAGATCACACAAAGCGAATTCTCCCCAAGAAAAATCTCTAACTGACAGAAGTAGGTACAAACAGATAAATACCTAACTACCTAAGAGAAAAAAAAACACCTACTTGAATTCCAACGTTTGAAGAAGACCTCTTTCATGAATCCAAGTTCAATTCCTTCACTCCAGCGCTTTCCTCGTTGATCTCCAGTCACAAAGATACAATGTTGTGATAGAGGTAGTTACAATAACTAATTCTAAATGACTTTGAGTACCTACGATCAAGATGTCAATTTTAAGATAATCGAATGCATACAAAGATTACAATAGTGAATCAATGACATGAAATTGGGACAAGAAAGAGAGTTCTCATTAAAAATGAAGGACAAATGATGTATATAGATATCACTTGATATTGTTGCAACACTGCCCCGAAACCGATGTCTGGATTCCTCCACTCAGGCACCTCCTGAATCCTCTCTCTGAACAAGTCAAGGAAAGAGAAGGATTCTCTTCCTGAACAAGACAAGTGAGCAAGAATGCTAGAAACAAGGGTTTCTAGGAGTAAGAGGAGAAGTATTAAAAAGTCGAGAAGGGACTTGCAAGCTCAAATTTTTTTTGTAGTGTAATGCTGCTTCTAGGGTTTTCTCCTCTCCTCTACCCTATGGGCTCCAAGCCTATGAAAATAATTCATCATGGGCACCAAACTACAACCAAAGTTATAACTAGGTCACCCATGAACGATAGGCTCTACCATGTGAATTACAACACTCTTAAAGAGCAAAGAAGGAATCATGTCACAACTTAATAGGTTTGATCCTAAGGAAAAATGTTCAAAGAAACAAATAATGAAAAATGCATGGAGGGGGGAATCTAACCTATATGCCAGTTTCAAGATCATTACCTATCAAAAAGGATGGAAGTGATAAAAAGGTACCGAAGAAAATCCAGGATGACATATTACCGGGACGACATATTTCCGGGACCACATTTTATTTAGGTGGTTTTTCGGTACATGGCTTTTTTGCCATTGGTTTTCTATTTACGGTTAAGGAATTAGGGTTTTGGACTAATCCAGGTCATTGGGTTAGGGTTTAGGATGTTGCTGGCTCCTATATGTATATTGTATTGTAAATAATGTAACACAAGGTATGAATATAATATATGCTGGTTTGCCCGGTTTGGGTTTCCAGGTGAAAAATCTTTGTGTAATGTTTGTATTTGCCATTGTATCTTTCCTGTTCCTTTCTGAATATCAGTTTGCAGTAGATATTGTACAAGGTTAGAATTTACAATAGGTTCTTCCACGAAATATTCTATTTCAACTGGATTGATGAGTCAAACTTCGTATGGGTGGAATAAGACTCAGGTTCAAACTCCTACCAAAACTAGTTTTATATCTGAGTAGAAGTATACGATGCATAAATGAAATCTGGAAGTCATCGCACAATCACGATGAAAAAACAAAACCCTTAGGTGCACTTGTTACTGTGCTAGTTTTAGGTATACTACTGTGCTTGGCCGAATCATTTTGGGAGGGACTGTGTAATCAACAATGGGATCAATTTTGGAAAAATAACTAGAATAACTCAGGAAAAGAATTTGAATCTGTAATAACAAATCGTTTTCGGAAATATAGAGGAGAACGTTAAACACAGAAAGTGATAGATTAGAACCTGTATCCACAACAAAATAAACTCAATACATATTGATCATATTACTTAAATGGAACGACTGTCTAGATATCACAAATCCAACCAGGTGCAAGCTTGGAATGTTTTTCTATGTGCCAAAATATTTATACAAATCAGGGCGTACCCTATATCAACTAATACAGAACTTGGAACTAAAAGTCTTCAAAGCATTAGGGACGGGACATAACCTTGACCATTAGTGTATGTAAACTCGAAATGACTTAGACGGAAGGGCACTGTGTTGGAACCTGAATACCTCTTGAAGGAGTGAAGAGGGCATTTCCATGCTTCGACGTGACCACACCTGCACAAAGTATTTCCAAACATTAAATTATATCCAACAAGAATAATATGATTAAATTAAGGAACATAAACGTAATTAGAAAAGGGGCTGGTGAAATACTTAATTGTAATGGAGGGTTTCATAACCTTCACCATCGTGCTAAACCATGAGCCTCCCAGACTGAAAAGGGAAGAGGAGTTTGTGTTCCCCTGATGGGTACCCTCACACAACAAAGGGGCCCATCATTAGCGATGAATACCAGTGTTTAATCCAAAGAAACATTGTAGGAAATGATATGCGTATAACGATAATAAAGTAATGGTAAATATAAAACTAGTGTGACATTTCAAACATAAAAAAAAGGACTAAAATGCCTCTGACCTTTAGAACGTCGCTTTTAATCGATATAATAACACTAGCGAACACATTAATTAAACACATAAATTTTCAAGATCAACACTGTGCCGAACGATCTGTCACGCACCCAAGTAAGGGAAACCTAGACATGACACTATGTCATCTAAGAGACTAACCGACAGAGGAAACCAGGCCCAATAACAAAAGTTCAATCAAAAATAGAATATCCCGAATACACATTTATAACAGACACTGCAATAAGTTCCTCCACAAGAGGAGAATAGCTCGGCCTCAACAGGAAGGCTAGTATAGAGAAAGGAGATAAACTGTGAAAGGACCTAAACCTTGCTAGAGTACCAACTACCCCTTTTTACAGTAACCTCGAAGTAAAACAAGAATGCTATCGAGGATCTGACCAGGAAACAAGAGCATACAGAGACCTACTTGACGAGATAGACAAATCTGAATGCATAAATAAAAGAACAATCAAGGGTGAACTTACCTCGCACAGAGCTGTCTGTTGAGAAGTTCCTTCCAAGATTTCCTCCCATCTGGAACAGGGGTCAAATCACAAACTCATGACCACGATGCTAAAGCCAAATGGAAAATGGTATGATATGTTTCTTCCTCCTTCACCAAATCAAAACCAGAATGAAAGTGAAAGTGTTGGAATAACCTTTCGCATGGAATAATGGGAATGGGGTATTCGTACTTGGGCCATGTGAATATGGTAAGTTGTCGACATTGCATTGGGGAACGCAAGTCGAGTACTAAACCAAATAGACTCATCTCAGAGCACCTTAAATGTTGCAGATAGGCCTTTAAGGCAAGATGGCTCTGATCTCTATCAATTGCTCAGAATATTAATGGCAAGGTACACCGGGTAGCCAACGTAGGGTTACTTTTTCGTCTTACTATACTGGTTATGTGTTGAACCTAACCACCATCGCATTAACCATCCGAAGTGGATAGTCTAATATCGTTAAGTACCAAAAATTTCCTAGTGGCACGATGGTAACCTAACCTTACCAGGTTTAGCCTCTGCGTGATTTATTTCATGGTGCAAATTAGAGCCTGATTTTATACCCAATAGTTTCTGTTTAAAAGTATTCCGAATAATGTTAACCTCTTCTTGTAGACCCTATAATAATATATATATCAGAATGAATGTTATAAGGCCTTACATCTATGACCATTGCATTAATATGATAGTGGTTCTAAGTAGTTACATCTCCATATCATAAAGTGGGTTTTGGAAATGAAAACGATGGATATTGCCAAGTTGCAATGAAACAAGATATCCCTAGCTATGTACCTGTGTTCATATATAACTCAATACCAAAATAGGAAGAGGCGACAATATGTTAAAATAGGATAGAGAAATACAAGGTAATAAGACTGTTGTACATTATGGTTGACGAATGACTGAAAACTTTAAAGACATAGAATCAACCCAAAGTACCCAATTATTATTATTTTTTTTATGTAAATTTTGAGGTACATTACATATGGTATAAGAGGAAAAATGTTAGAACACTGGACCTGAGAAGGGCCACAATAGCTGCTTAGTATATATATTCCGATTTATGTAAAACTAATAAAAATCTTATGGTTACAAAGAGAAAGCTATTTCTGTTTTGTGTTAATTATGGTAGCTCAGGACGATGCAGAAATCAGGATGGGAGAAAACCCGCAACAAGAACCCCCTGGAGATCCAAGACAGAACAATGATGGAAGCTCACCCACAGAAGTGTTAGAAACAATGAGGAACCTTATTGTTGAATTACAGATTTTCAAAGGAGACAAAAAAAAATTGAAAAAAGCACAACAAGAACAACAAGAGATAAATGAAGTCCTGTTGCGCAGTATAGTGACCAAGAAAAGCCCAAAGGATGATAACCACGAGGAAGAAGTCAAAAAAAGGGCCTCCAAGAACTCAGGGCCGGAAACAAAAAAAGGAGATAGTTCGTAGGAAGGAACACCTTCAGCTGAAGAAAAAACTAAATCTGACATAAAAAGAAAACAAGTAGACCACCTCGAAGGAGAATTTACAAAGATTAAACCAGCTACCTTTGATGGAGAATCCAAGACGGGAGAAGAAGCTGAGGCATGGCTATTGGACATCGAAAAATACTTCCAAATATACAACTATTCCAGCAACATGAAGGTCAGAATGACCATCTACAATCTGAAAGGGAAGGCCAGCATTTGGTGGGAGGACCTGAAATTGGCCAAGGGCCTAAAGGAGAAACAATTAGAATGGTCTGACTTTAAAAAGTATTTCAACAAACAATACCTTTCGAAAAGTTACTATGAAAGGAATACAAAATAATTTTATGAGTTACGACTTAGACAGATGGCAATGGAGGACCTTATAAATAAATTTCTGGAACTGCTAAGGTTCATACCATACATCTGTGAGGATAAAGTAAAAATTCAACGATTTCTAAGCTGTCTACCACAGTCCTACAAGGACAGAATTGAGTTTGACAACCCCAAATCCTTGAGCAAAGTATTCAGGAAAGCACGAATGTGCTACGATCAGTATAAACAGTGGGTATAGTTTCCCAAAGTATGGAAGGATAAGAAACAAGAGCGAATGAACCAACGGAAGAAGGGGTACCAACCAACTCCTTATCGGAATACAACAAAAAGTTTTCCAAGAAAGGATTTTCACTCCAACCATCCAAATATGCAAGGCAGTGGTAAACTGGTAAACCTGGGAACGAAGAAGTTTGGAGACAACCCCCGCGAGCCATTAAATTGTTGGGAATGTGGAGAGACTCATCTAAGGAGGAACTGTCCACATTTGAGTTCAACAAACAAAACTATTGTTCATAATCTGCAGGAAGCCTCGACGGTGGGAGACATGGGCAGAAGTCTACATCGGATAAATGCAATCATAGATGGTCGACAAGCTGACCACCAGTCCTCGGTGGTAGAAATCGAAGGTAAAATCAATGATAATCGAATTTCTATTTTAATTGACCCTGGAGCTATGTTAAGTTATATTACACCTAATGTGGCAGAGTCAGATGGTCAAAACATAAAGACCCATTTTAACATCCTACCACTAGGATCTTACAATATGATTATCGGGACGGATTGGTTGGAACAACACAAAGCAGTACTAGATTGATATACAAAGATACTTAGCTATAAGGATGATTTTGGCACTGTTAGAATAGCCCAAGGTATACCAAAACTGGTATCAGTCAGACAAGTTTCAGCAATGCAACTCAAGAAATGTATAAGGAAGGGATGTCAAGTTTATGCCATCCAAGTAACGAATCTGCTAGGAAAATATTATAAGCCAAAACTAGAAGACTTTGTTGTCCTACATGATTTCAGAGACATGTTTGTGGATGAGATACTAGAATTACCTCCTAGAAGGGAAATATACTTCTCCATAGACCTACTACCAGGTTCAATCCCTATCTCAAAGGCACCTTACCGAATGAGTCTACCAGAACTAACAAAATTAAAAATACAATTATAGAAATTATTGGACAAAGAATATATCAAACCAAGTGTCTCACCATGGGGGGCACCAGTCCTCTTTGTGAAAAAGAAAGATGGTACTCTAAGACTATGTATGGATTATAGACAACTGAGAAAAATGACTATTAAGAACAAATACCCCTTACCAAGGATAAATGATATGTTCGATCAAGTAGGTGGGGCTAAGATCTTTTCAAAGTTGGATTTATGATCCGGTTATCATCAAGTTCAGATTAAAGACGAGGACATACGCAAAAAAACTTTTCGGACAAGGTATCGACACTATGAATTCATAGTCATACATTTCGGAGTCACTAACGTGCCAGCCACATCTATGTGTCTGATGAAAATTATTTTCAGTTAGTACTTAGACAAGTTCGTGGTAGTATTTATCAACGATATTCTAGTCTATTAAAAAACGAAAGAGGAACGTGATGAACACTTAAGGATAGTTCTGCAAACATTGAGGAAACACAAACTGTACACCAAATTTGACAAGTGTGACTTCTATCAGAAATAAATACAATATTTAGGACATGTGATTTTAGCAGAAGGCATTTCCGTAGACTTGGAAGATACAAAAGCCATTATGGAATGGCTAGTGCCCAAGGATGTAGCAGATATACGGTCGTTCATGGGAATCACTGGATATTACCGCAGGTTTATAGAAGGGTTTTCCAAGATAACCTACCCTATCACTTCATTACAAAAGAAAGGAACCAAGTTTAACTGGTCAGAAAAGTGCCAAGACAACTTTAACAAACTGAAGGGATTATTGACAACTGCACCCATATTGAAGGAAGAAGACCCCAATAAATACTTCACGGTATGTGTGGATGCAAGTAAAGAAGGACTAGGTGGTGTCCTAACTTAGGAAGGACATGTTATTTGTTATGAATCCTGAAAATTAAAGGAACAGAAGTGAAATTATGTCACTCATGACTTAGAATTAGCAGTAGTAATACACACCTTAAAAATATGGCGACACTAAATAATGGGTAGAAAATTCCTACTATTAACAGATAATAGCGGGGTGAAATATCTGTTTAACCAACCATACCTTAATGCAAGACAAGCAAGGTGGCTAGCCTTCTTAAGCGAATTCGACTTCGAGGTCAGACACATCAAGGGTAAGGAAAATAAAGTAGCAGATGCTTTAAGCAGAAGAGTCCATGGGATATTCAAGATAAGTATCAGTAGGGCCGAAAGTGATCTGGAACAAAGGATAAGCACAACAGGTATTAACGACAGAAATTACACTAGGGTAATGGAAGAATTACAGAACAATACTGCAAACTCAGATAAAACAGATCTAAGTATCGACAAGAAGGGACTACTACGATTTAAAAGCAGGCTTTATTTACCAGATTCTGCAGAGTTAAAATTAACAGTCTTGGATGAAGTGCACAAGAAACTGTATTCTGGCCATCCAAGTTACCAGAAAATGATAACAACACTTAGAAAACTATTTTATTGGCCTAATATGAAGGGCGAAACAACAGAATACTTGGCTAGGTGCCAATATTGTCGGCAGGTTAAGGCCAAACACTAGCATCCAACCGGCCTATTACAACCAATACCAGTACCAGAATGGAAGTGGGAGACCATATCACTGGATTTTATAACAGGTTTGCCTAAAACTAAAAAACAGAACGATTCTATTATGGTTGTAATCGATAAACTCAGTAAGTTTGCACACTTTATTCCTGTGAAGTATACTTTTAAAGCTATAAACATTGTTGAAATATTCATGAAAGATATGTTTAGACTGCATGGTATTCCTAAAATGGTGATTTCAGATAGAGACATAAAATTCACATCTTCCTTTTAGAAGGAATTGTTTGCAGGACTAAATACTAACTTGAATTTTAGTACGAGTTATCACCCGCAAACGGATGGACAGAATGAAAGGACAAACCAAATCGTGGAGGATATGCTCCACATGTACGGAAGAACAAAACCGAACAAGTGGGAAGACTATCTACAGTTGGTAGAATTTTCATATAACAATGGATACCAGATTTCAGCTAAATTGAGCCCTTTGAAAATACTGTACGGTAGAAAATGTATGACTCCAATTAGCTGGGATAACTCAACAGACAGACTCATGGTGGGACCAAAGATGCTCCAAGAAATGGAAAACACGGTAAGGAAGGTACAATAGAATTTGAAAGAAGCACAGGACAGACAGAAAAGATATGCAGATCAGAAAAGAAGACACTTGGAATTCCAAGTGGGAGACCATGTTTATCTGAAGGTCAAATCCCAAAGAAGATCGTTGAAGTTAGGGAACTGTACCAAGATGGCACTTAGGTTTTGTGGACCCTTCGAGATACTAGCTCGAATTGGACCCATAGCATACCAACTTACACTCCTGGCTAACCTGAGAATTCATAATGTATTTCATATTTCTTTGTTGAAAAAGTATATTCATGAACCTACTCATATGATTGATTGGAACTTGGTGAAGGTGGAACCTGAAGGTGAGTTCCAGGTGGAACCCCTGCGCATTCTGGACCGGAGAGAAATAACACTTCGGAACAAAGTCGTAGCTCAGGTAAAGGTGCAATGGAAGCACTTTAGTCCCAAGGAGGCCACTTGGGAGTTGGAGGGATATTTACGGAAATATCATCCAATCATGTTCCAGGAAAGGAACGAACATTGAGGAAAGTGTTTTACTGAAGGGGGAAAGGATGTGACGTCCCAAAAAAAAAAAAAAAATTTGAAATTTAAATATGTTGAAAATTCATTCCGTTTTTAGTAAATTTGAATTTGGAAAATTGTTGCCATTTATGGAAATTCCGAATTCCTAATTTGATGATTGTAATTAATTATTATGACTGTTGGGTAGAGACCTGAATTGACCCAACTAACTATTTGACTATGACACTTGTATGAAAACAAAATATTTTATATTAATTGCAGGAGGACAAATGGAATAGCCATGTTAAATTTAGCTGACCATGACTCCATGAGTGGGGAAATCATTGGAATTAACTCTGGGATGATTGTTACAAGTGGAAAATCAGTGATTTGGCCATTGGCAGCCCCTGAAAATCAGGGATTTAGAAAGATGCGAAAATTCCCAAAGGAGGGAAAAAAAAAGACTTAGGCAAACTAGTAAATAACATATGTGAGGAGGCAGGACGCTACCAAGTATGTTGGGAAATGAGACTATTGATTTTTTTCCCTCTTGCTATTATGAGCACTACTGTGTGAGTGTGAGGCAAGGGGGATTCTGCTGGAGTTTAAGGACATTACTGGAGAGCAGATTTCAATTCGTCCTCATGGATTCATGGTCAGGTTAGGGGGTGAATCAGGCAAGTAGATTTTCTGCCCGGTTCTAAGGTTCGGAAGAACATGGTTGTTCCCTTTGACTTCCCGCAAATTTGATTCAGATATGCTACTCTACCTTACTCTGGTTAAATGTCATGTGCTACAATCTGTTTACTTCTATGAATGAATTTCTGGTTGAATGTTGTAGTGGGAAGATATATCCATTACTTCCTAGTCGTTAGCTAGAAATGGACTTATTTATTTAGACGTGATGTTGAGTAATTATTAAAGTCATTGAATGCATTAACTAGTAAGACAAGTTATGTAGAAGTTACTAATCTCATAATAGAATGGACCATAGACTACATCTATCTTCTTAATTAATTTATGTTGAGAAAAAGGAAAATAAAATTGTTTGCATCACGTGATTGAAGTCACGTGTGCCTGTTGGATTACTGAGAGGGGGGGTGAATCAGTAATAACGTAATTATAATCCTTTTTCTTCAAATGTTATATCAATGTAGAATTATTATCCAAAAGTGAGCAGTAATAAATAAACAATCACACACATGAACAGTACACCAG
>ML777831.1:152002-183046 GCA_009831015.1 Picea engelmannii | reverse complement strand
ACGAATCCAAGCAAGGCCAAGTGGATTGAGGTTGGAAGGGTGAGGGAACTATACCCTCATCTTCACATAGATTGAGATAGTCTTTTGGAGGTCCAAAAGCTTCCCAATGGGGAGGTGTGATCAGGGGATCAAATTTTGCTCAAAATTCAAAGTGCTCAGAATGCGACGAAAATAGTGCCATTGCGTCCGTCTCGTCTTCCTGATTCCGGCGGTATATTTACTTTGTCAAATGGACGCCGTATGGAGAAGATATCACGATCTGTTCGCCAAGACAAACAGGCAAAAAAGTTTGATGTTGAATGTACCTGTCCGTACAGTCTGACGTGGCAGGGTTGTACATACCGTACGATGATGATGTGGCAGTTGTTGATGGGTTGACTATTGACGAATCCAGGAGCGACACGTGTTCTGTATCTGACAAATGGTATGAGGACACGTGGCCCAATCTGGAGGCACCACGTGTCACTCATTATTTGGCTATTGGTTTTATGTAAAATATATTGGAGTCCGTGGGGTTCGACCCACGGACCTCCCCACCACTTAAGACTTCACAAACCTCCACTGACCAATGTTCCGCCATTTGTTTCTTAACATGTATATGGGTTTTATTGTATTTAAATTCATATAAGTTTGTAATTGGAGGGAGGACGGGCTGGGGCTAAGGGTCGTTGGCATTGTAATATGACCGTGTTATATAGTCAACAGTTGGAAACTCGCAGGGTCTATATTACATAGCCCGTGGTTTCATTTCAAACGCATGTAACCGTAATATAAAATGTATGCGGTGTTAACCGTTCGCGTGGGGTTTTAGAACTATAAACCATGGTTTTTACTATTGCCATGTGACCTCGACCAGGAGCGCGGGGTTTATGAATCCGTTTTGTAACGGTTAAGTGCTTTTGCCATAGCCCGAGGTCGTATGACCCACATGCCCAGGTGCCGAGGCGGTTAGGGGCTGGCGCGCCCTTAATTGTCCTACGGTTTGCACCGTTGGCGCAGTTGCGCCCGGTGTTGGGGTTTTTGCGCTTAAATGAGCGTGTGAGCCAGGTTCAGTGAAGGGGGGTGTGAATTGTAGAACCAGAGACAACAAGCTTGAAGAAGGAGACTTCCAAGACGCCTAACTTCTTCATTTTTCGACCGATTGAGGTGCCGAAAGAGCCCAGACAGGGGTTTTGGGATGCTGGGAAGCCATTGGAGCAGTCGGTTTGTCAGTTTGAGCATTGTAAGACATGTTTTTGAGAAATTTTGAGCAATTAATAATAATAAACCATTGGAAGATGGACCAGAAGATGTAGCCCATAAGAGGGGTGAACTCCTTTATCAAATTGCTGTGTTTATGTGCTTATGTTCAATCATTATGCTGCTGTCTATATGTAATTTTCATAAGTAATCCTTTAATTTATTTGTTGCAAACTGATCCATTTTCTTTAAACACATAACATTTCACTTGCAATAAGTTTTCAAGTTTTTCAAGTCTTCTTAATTTTTAGATCACGTACATAGAATCATGCAGGAAAAAATTATCTTTTTATTAATCAGAATGCATGTACAAGGTTATAAAGACTGGACTGCGACTAAGTCTCAGATCTCTCTTCTCTCTGTTCTACTCTCTACCTTCTACGCTAGATATAAAGAAGAATTTGAGATCTTTTACATGAGGGGGCTCTTTGAGCTCTTCCCTCCATCTCACCTACCCTATTCAATTTACATTGAATGGGTTGTCTAGTCCATATCAGATCTAGATCCAGCCTTACAACCATTTAAGGATACCTATTAACTAAATACTACGCACAGGCATAGATTTATGGCTCCATGGCCTTACAACATTTAATTACATTGATTTCAAATTCAAAATATGAAATGAGAGGGCCACACCTCTCCTCCCATTGAACGCGCGTGTATGATGAGTTGGCTGGTGCGTAGATGGGCTTTGGAGTGATGCTCCTGCATCATACTCCTCTGCTGTAAAAATTTCATGAGCTCCTTCTCATTAGCTCTCCACCCTGGTTGTTGAAATCCACCTGGATCCCAAACAACTCTTTGGAGTTGTCTCTCTGTTCGTCTGTTCTGTTGCTACTTCCGTTGCTTTCCTGCTACTATTGATGTTTCTCTTCTGCTTAGCTTCTCCCTGCTGCCAGTATCTTGTACTGACTTCAACATCAGCTTCCTGATCTCATCGATCACCTCGTCCAACTGTTGAAATGGCTGGCTCTGTTCATGCAGTCTCCTTTGCTGCAATTTCTTTCTACAAATGGGTAGATCACCATGATCTCCCATCCTATCTTCTTCATCCTATGTGGCCTCAAATTTCCACCTTTTTGTAGATTCCCATTCTTCTATTTCATTACTGAGATGCCGCTCAACTTCCCTCTTTGACAACTTGACTGTCACTTCTCCCTGTGTGGCACAAAGTGTCCACTCTGTTGTAGTCTCTCTTGAATGACCTGTTGTTCAGCATCTTCATCTGACAGTGATTCTACTTCCATTTCTCTTGTTGGCATGTGTCCAGCTTCTTCCAACTGCTCCTCAGCCTGGAATTCCCTTTCATCTGCTTCCAACTTAGCCTATTGGATGTGAATGCCCTGCATCTCTACCCTTATCTCCAGGGTTTCAATCTGCTAATGGAAGTCACCTATTGGCTCTAAATTATTTATCCAATCCTCCAACATCTCCAACTCCATCTCCCATGGAGTGAACAATCTATCTACCTGCTCCTCTGTTGTTGTCAACTTCATTGCTGCAGTTGTCTCTGTTTCATCTTCCTGGCTGAAAATTTTGAGCCATTCCTCAGAACGCTCTTCTTCTTCTTCTGCTTGGGTAGCTTCTAATGTCTGCTCCATCTTTTTGACAGTCACAACTGGTTGTCCTTTTGCTATTGCTACTTATGCAACACAAGCTCTCGCCTCAACTGGGCTATCTAGCAGGAATATTTGAATTCCTCCAATCACCATAATTCTCTCCTGATCCTTCTTGCAATATGGGATTTCTCTGCTAACCTCCTGGCAGTCTATGATATCCCACAATTATCTCATCTCATTGGCCTCTTGGCAATATGAAAATCCCTAGCTATCCTCTTGACAGTCTATGAGATCCTGCAACGATCTCATTTCATTGCCCTCTTGGCAATTGGGAATTTCCCCTCTACTCTGCCGGCAGTCTTCGAGATATTTGGCTGATCTCATGTCATCCTCATCACTGATATTTCTCCCAGCCTCTGGTTCACACACCTGAACCATCTCCTCCTCTGGTCTGTTGAGGTTTTCAGCATGCCTCAACCATCTTCTCAACAACCTCTGTTGTCTTTTGGCCATCAATGCCTTGACTGGCCATTTTACCTTCGTCCTCATGGGCCATTCATATACCCATCGTGACCTTGTATCCTGTTGCACCCATAGTGAAAGATCTTCCATCCTTGATTTGATATCGGCGAGTTCTTTATCCCTTCTAGTGTTCTCCTTCCATTGGTGGTTCTTCTTTCCACCGCATACATGACCTTCAGTAGCCATTCTGCCTTCTATCTATCTGCCCTCCTGGAAAATATGTTTCTATCACTCTGCAACTTTGAGTGTTTCTAGCATCTCCCTGTAGTCCTCCTGACTATCTCCTTGACTGTTGCGTACCTGCCAACAATCACCTCAGAGTTCCCAGCACTCTGCTTTCCTTTGCTTGTCTCTGCAAGCTGCCTCTGATACCACTTTGATGTGCATCAAAGTATTCTCTTTCCCTCTGCCTGAAATATACAAACAAAGTTAGGATATGATACCATAATGACGCAGAACCCAAGACCCCTAGGCCGAAATCTTCTCAGGATCGTTCTAAAATTCCCTCGAGCCGAAGAGGCTCCTTGGATTCCTACTGGAACCTCCAATAGATTCGATCCACAGGTCTGTTCGAAACCCCACCTGTGTGAACAGGCACTGGGCACAAGCTTCATCTCCTCCCAGTGACCACAGTGCTATGACCAAGGCCTAATCCTAAAGGAATTTGTCGCAACCTCGTGATATCGCGAGTTTGTGATTCGAAGCTCTTGACTCCTCTTTCTCCACACCTCCGATACCTGAGACCACGATACGGGTATGGATCTGTCTTTATCATCATCCTCCACATGTGACCGTCGGTTAGGGATAAATGCTAGCACCTCTTGCTACTCGTGACCTTGTGTGTTGGAGCATTGAGCCCTTGTGCTCCTTTCTTGCGATCCCCCGAGACACGATGAGTAGACAATGAGTTGAATCCTTCCCAGGTGACATGTGTTCACCACCTGTCACCCGCTTTCACCTTTCTCTGGGCATTGTTATTAATCCACTTGTCAATCATGCGGTCCCCACCTGATGGACATGCCACATGTTCATACGATCCTCGACTCTCGGCACTTCGCAACATCGGCCATCGAAGAGTGGTCCTTCCAACCTTCAAACCTCCGATGTGAGATATAGAGAAAGTTCCGATCCAACGGTCTTCCCGTGACCAGGATCCAATGGTTGTCCCTGCTCCTCGCAACTCGCACTTCATGACTTCATGAGTTGGGGCACCCAACTCTTGTGCTCTCCCCTTGCGAACCTTCGAGATCATGAGATCCCGAGCTCAGACCTTTTCGGGACTTCATCGATCCCTAACCGCCTTGCAATTCTACAAGATCCAATGACTATCGTAATATCGCCTCTTCTTTCTCGAAGTGTCTCCACCATCCATACAGATCCTCTCCTGGCTACTTCTACGGGCTTAACTCTCTCGCAACTTGGTGCGATCCAACAGCCCACGAAATATCGACACTTCTCCATGAAGTGTCTCCGTCATTTGTTTCTTCTCCTTCCTATGCATGTCTAGATGTAGACTTCGATGACCCATATCTCTCCTCTCTAGTTGATCTAACGACAGTTGTGACTCCTCCTTTGAGCATTCACTTCTTCTTGAATTGGAAGATTTCCCAAGTATCAAAGGTCTCGGCCTTTTCTCATCTCTGCGAACCCTTCCTCCTTGTCTCTCGCATGTATTCGAAGGACGCTATCCCTTCTGATATTCTTTGACTTGAACCCTCCAAAGGGTTTTCATCGGCCTATGTGACTACGTGCAGGGTTGTGTGTGTGAAAGCCCTGCTCCTCCTGAGATTTATTCTCTTTCAATCCTCGAAGGATTCTTCAACTTTTGCACTCCTTGCAGAGTCTTTGCACACATGAAGGTGCTATCTATCCTAAGCTTGTCTTCTGCTCATACCTCTAAGGGACTTCACCCTTTTTCCTTCTCCCTCAGATGGAGAATCTGATGCCCTCCTTGGAAACCACTTACTCAAGAAACTCCTTGATGAGCCTGTAGGGTGTTCAAAAACCCTTTGAAGATCCTCTCCTGGACTCTTCTCTATTCCAAAACTCAAAAGAGTTATTTCCTGTGCTCCATTTTCACATCCACCCAATTCCCTCCTAGCAGAGTTTCTCCTCACATAATTCCACAGTGATTTTTTCCCCCTTAATGAACAAAACAGAGAGTTCTCTTGTGCACTCTAGCACCTTCTCAATTCCCTCCTAGTAGAGTTCTCCAGAATCCCTCAGTGATTCTAATTTCTCCTTGAACCCACAATGGAATTCTCCTCTACACTCTGTGTCTGTGCTCAATGCCCTCTTGGAAGAGATCTATAAAACCCTCAGTGTTTCTACCTCCTTCCTGAACTCACGATGGAATTCTTCCTCAATGCAACCAGTGCATCTGCTCTATGCCCTTCTGGCATAGCTCTACAAAACTCCTCATAGATTCTATATTTTTTTGTTCCTTTCCTTTGCATAGTCCTATCTCTAAGGTGTTCAACAACCTTGAGATCTTTTCCTGAGTTTAATACTTCACCTGGTGTGCCTCGTAGCACATCCTTGTCCAAACTCTACAAAATTGGAAGTGCACTCTATGCACTGGCTCTCAGAACCCACAATGTTCTGTCACGCCCTCTTGGCAATGAAGCCTCAAAGATATCCAAACCTGAAATCAAAGAACTCAACAAAAAACTAGTTGTGTCTGTAACCTGCAAATGCACATCTACAGCATACATCTACAACATAAAATAACACACAAAGACATTCATTCACGCACATAGAATCATGTAGGAAAAACTACTCTTTTTATTAATCAGAATGCTTGTACAAGGTTACATAGACTAGATTGCGACTGAGTCTCAGTCCTCTCTTATTTATGTTCTACTCTCTACCTTCTATGCTAGATACAAAGAAGAATCTGAGATCTTTTACATGAGGGGGCTCTTTTAGCTCTTCCCTCCATCTTACATACCCTATTCAATTTACATTAAATTTACATTGAATGGGTTGTCTAGTCCAGATCCAATCTAGATCCATCCTTACTACCATTCAAGGCTACCTATTAACTAAAGCCTGCACATAGGCATACCTTTATGGATCCATGACCTTACAACATTTAATTACATTGATTTCAAATTCAAAATATGAAACGAGAGGGTTGCGCCTCTCCTCCCATTGAACGTGCATGTATGCTGAGCTGGATGGCACATAGCTTGTCTTTGGAGCGATGCTCCTGCATCATACTCCTCTGCTGTAAAAATTTCATGAGCTCCTGATCATGAGATCTCCACCTTGGTTGTTGAAATCCACCTAGATCCCAAACAACTCTTTGGAGCTGTCTCTCTGTTCCTCTGTTCTGCTGATGCTTTCGCTACTCTGTTGCTACTACTTCTATTTCTCTTCTACTCAGCTTCTACCTGCTAGCAGTCTCTTGTGTTGACTTCAACATCAGTTTCCTGATCTCATCGATCACCTCGTCCATCTTCTGAAATGGCTGGCTCTGTTCATGCAATATCCTCTGTTGCAATTTCTTTCTGCAAATGGGAAGATCACCGTGATCTCCCATTCCATCTTCTTCATCCTTTGTGGCCTCAACTTGCCACCCTATTGCAGATTCACATTCTGCTATTTCATTACTGAGCTGCTGCTCAGCTTCCCTCTTTGACAACTTGACTGTCACTTCTCCCTATGTGGCACTAAGTGTTCACTCTGTTGCAGTCTTCTTTGCAGTCTTCTCTTGACTGAACTGTTGTTCATCCTCTTCATCTAACAGTGCTGCTACTTCCATTCCTCTTGCTGGTATGTGTCAATCTTCTTCCAACTACTCCTCAGCCTGGAATTCCCTTTCATCTGCTTCCAACTTATCCTGTTGGATGTGCATGCCCTGCATCTCTACCCTTATCTCCAGGGTTTCAATCTTCTCATAGCAGTCACCTATTGGCTCTGGATTGTTTATCCAATCCTCCAACATCTCCAACTCCATCTTCCATGGAGTGAAAAATCTATCTTCCTGCTCCTCTATTGATGTCAGCTTCAGTGATGCAGTTGTCTCTGTTTCAACTTCCTGGCTGAAAATTTTGAGCCATTCCTCGGAATGCTCTTCTTCTTTTTTTGCTTGGGTAGCTTCTAATGTATTCTCCATCTTTTCGTTGTCACAGTTGGTTGTCCTTTTGCTGTTGCTTCTTCTGCAACGCAAGTTCTCGCCTCAACTGGGCTATCTGGCAGGAATATTTGAATTCCTCCAATCATCAGAATGCTCTCCTGATCCTTCTAGCAATATGGGATTTCTTTGTTGCCCTCCCGACAGTCTATGAGATCTCGTAGTGATCTCATCTCATTGCCCTTTTGGTAATATGAAATTCCCTGGCTGTCCTCTTGACAGTCTATGAGATCCCGCAATGATCTCATTTCATTTCCCTTTTGGAAATTGGGAATTTCCCCTGTGCTCTTCTAGCAGTCTTCGAGATCTTTGGCTGATCTCATGTTATCCTCATCACTGAGATTTCTCCCAGCCTCTGGTTCACACACCTGAACCATCTCCTCCTCTGGTCTATTGAGGTTTTCAACATGCCTCAACCATCTTCTCAACAACCTTTGCTATATTTTGGCCATCAATGCCTTGACTGGATATTTTACCTTCATCCTGATGGGCCATTCATATACCCATTGTGACCTTATATCCTGTTGCACCCATAGTGCAAGCTCTTCCATCCTTTCTCTGATCTCGGTTAGTTCTTATCCCTTGCAGCATTCTCCTGCTGCTGTTGGTTCTTCTTTCCACCATGTACAAGACCTTTAGTAGCCATTCTGCCTTCTATCTATCTGCCCTCCTAGAAAATATGTTGTTGTCACTCTGTAACTTTGAGTGTTTCCAGCATCTCCCTGCAGTCATCCTCACTGTCTCGTTGACTACTGCGTACCTCCCAACAATCACCTCAGAGTTTCCAGCACTCTGCTTTCCCTTGCCTGTCTCTGCAAGATGCCTTTGATACCACTTTGATGTGCATCCGAGTATTCTCTTTCCATCTGCCTGAAATATATAAACAAAGTGAGGCTCTGATACCACAATGAAGCAGACCCCAAGACCCTCGGGCTGAAATCCACTCAGGATCATTCTAAAATTCCCTTGAGCCGAAGCGGCTCCTTGGATTCCTACTGGAATCTCCAATAAATTCGATCCATAGTTCCTTTGGAAACCCCACCTATGCGAACATGCACTAGGCGCGAGCTTTACCTTCTCCCAACGACCACAACACTATGACCAAGGCCTATTCCTAAAGGCACTTGTTGCAACCTCATGATCTCGCGAGTTCATGAGTTGAAGCTCTCGGCTGCTCCTTCTCCACACCTCTGATACCCGAGACCATGATACGGGTATGGATCCTTCTTTGTCAACATCCTCCATGCTTGACCATCAGCTAGGGATAAATGCTAGCACCTCTTGCTACTCGTGACCTCATGAGTTGGATCATTGAGCCCTCGTGCTCCTTTCTTGCGATTCCCCCAGACACGATGAGTCGATGATGAGTTGACTCCTTCCCAGGGGACACGTGTCCACCACATGTCACCCACTTTCACCTTTCTCTGGGCGTTGTTATTATGCCACCTATAAATCACATGTTCCCCACCTGATGGACATGTGACGTGTTCACACTAGCCTTGGCTCTCGGCACTTCGTGACTTCGATAGTCGAAGAGTTGTCCTTCCAAACTCTGAACCTCTGATGTGCAATGTAACGAAAGTTCTGATCCAATGGTCTTCCCATGACCTGGATCCAACAGTTGTACCTTCTCCTTACAACTCTCACTTCATGACTTCATGAGTTGGGGCACCCAACTCTTGTGCTCTCCCCTTGCGAACCTCCGAGATCACGAGATCCTGAGCTGAGACCTTTTCGGGACTTCGCCGATCCCTAACCACCTTGAAATTCTGCAAGATCCAATGACTATCATAATCTCACCTCTTCTTTCTAGAAGTGTCTCCACCTTCCATACATCTCCTCTCCTGGATGCTTCTATGGGCTTAACTCTCTCGTAACTTGGTGCGATCCAACGACCCACGACATCTCAACACTTCTCCACGAAGTGTCTCCACTGTTCGTTTCTTATCCTTCCTACGCGTTTCTGGACGTAGACTTCGACGACCTAGATCTCTCCTCTCCAGTTGATCTAATGGTAGCTTTGACTCCTCCTTTGAGCACGCGCTTCTTCCTGAATTGGAAGATTTCCCAAGTATCAAAGGCCTCGGCCTTTGCTCAACTCTGCGAACCCTGCCTCCTCAGCTCTCGCCTGTATTCGAAGGACGTTGTCCCTCCTGAGATTCTCTGACTTGAACCCTCCAAAGGGTTTTCCTCGGCCTCTGGGACTACATGCAGGGCTCTATGTGTGAAAGCACTACTCCTCCTGAGCTTTATTCTCTTTGAATTCTCAAAGGATTCTTCAAATTATGCGCTCCTTGCAAAGTCTCTGCACACATGAAAGTGTTATCTGTCCTAAGCTTGTCTACTGCTCATACCTCTAAGGGACTTCACCCTTTTTCCTTCTCCCTCAGATGGAGAATAAAATTCCCTCCTTGGCAACCACTTACTCAAGAAACTCCTTGCTGAGCCTGCAGAGTGTTCAACAACCCTGTGAAGATCCTCTCCTAGACTCTTCTCTATTCCAGAACTCAAAAGAGTTATTTCCTGTGCTCTATCTGCACATCCACTCAATGTCCTCTTGGCAGAGTTTCTCCTCACAGAATCCCACAGTGATTTTGTTCCCCTTAATGAACTCAACATAGAGTTATGTTATGCACTCTAGCACCTGCTCAATGCCCTCCTGGCAGAGTTCTCTAGAATCCCTCAGTGATTTTGATTTCTCCTTGAACCCACATTGGAATTCTCCTCTGCACTCTATGCCTGTGCTCAATTCCCTTCTAGCATATCTCTATAGAACCCTCAGCGGTTCTACCTCCTTCCTGAACTCACGATGGAATTCTTCCTCAATGCAACCTGTGCATCTGCTCCATGCCCTTCTGGCAGAGCTCTACATAACTCCTCATAGATTCTTTCTTCTGCTATTCCTTTCCTCTGCACAGTCCTATCTCCAAGGTGTTCAACAACCTTGAGATCTTTTCTTGAGTTTAAGACTTAAGCTGGTGTGCCTCCTAGCACATCCTTGTCCAAATTCCGCAAAATTGGAAGTGCACTCTATGAACTAGCTCTTAGAACCCGCAGTGTTTTGTCACACCCTCTTGGCAATGAAGACTCAAAGATCTCCAAACCTGAAATCAAATAACTCAACAGACAACTAGCTCTGTTTGAAACCTACAAATGCACATCTACAGCATAAAATAACACACAAAGACATTCATTCACGTACACAGAATCATGCAGGAAAAACTGCTCTTTCTATTAATCAGAATGCCTATACATGGTTACAAAGACTGGATTGTGTCTGAGTCTCAGTTCTCTCTTCTCTCTGTTCTACTATCTACCTTCTATGCTAGATATAAAGAAGAATCTGAGATCTTTTACATGAGGGGGATCTTTGAGCTCTTCCCTCCATCTCACATACCCTATTCAATTTACATTAAATTTACATTGAATGGGTTGTCTAGTCCAAATCGGATCTAGATCCAACCTTACAACCATTTAAGGCTACCTATTAACTAAAGCCTACACATAGGCATAACTCTATGGCTCCACGACCTTACAACATTTAATTACATTGATTTCAAATTCAAAATATGAAATGAGAGGGTTGCGCCTCTCCTCCCATTGAACGCACGTGTATGATGAGTTGGCTAGTGTGTAGCTGGGCTTTGGAGTGATTCTCCTGCATAAAAAATGGACGGTGTAGGTCGGGGATGGTCTCACAACGCACATGATGTGTCCTTTCCGGGAGTATTCAATCTTTCGGTCTGACCTGCGAAGCTAGGGTGGAAACACTTATTGAGTATCCAACAATTATTTGGCAATAGGTGGAGGAGGCTTTGGTGAAATCTTAATAAAACTTAATAATCTTAAGAAAGCTTCATAACTAAACCTTGGACTTAAGTCTCTAAAACTTTCATGGATTTAATAATTAAGAGTGGTTTTCTTTCATCTTTAATACTTGTTCTTAATCTTCTTTATTGATGTATTGATGATCTTGATGTCGATATTGTAAATGTTATATGATGATTTGATCTCATTATATCCTGCACAAACACAAAATAAGTAAAGAGGTTAGCTTGTTTGTTGTATTCTAGCATTTTTTTAATTGTAAATCTTGTATCTAGTATTATTTGATTAAGTTATTCTTTTGTAAGTAATATTGTAATCATATTTGTAAAGAAACCCCCTTTAACTTTAGTTGACCCCTTGCCCAACCTTAGGCACTATTCTTAGTTTCCCTAGGAAAAGGCTTGCTTAACATACTAACGCTGCATCTTCCATTGCTACCTTAGCATCCTAGATTAGATCTCCTCTAACCTTAAGAAATTAAAATCAACTACTAGAACCTAACTCTAAAACTTATCTAGTAACTAGGGACAACCCCCCTTGGATTCCCTAGGAGAGAACCTACACGGAAGAGGTTCAAGTCAAAGTGACAGCGTGGGCTCTGAACCTAGGCATTGTGCCTCCAAGGACACACTAAGTGAGACGGACTTAGCTCACATTTGCAAATGTGTATAAGGACGACAACATCTTTGGTGTCGTTGTCGGGGATAAGTCCTTTATCCTTGGTCAAAATGACTTAATTTTTTTTAAGAACTAATAATTCTTTGAAATCACATTGGTTGTTTTTGTTTGCTTCTTTCCAAGTGGCGACTCCATTGAATTTTTTTATCAAGTATAATGAAAAGAGAAATCCTTGTGGGCTGCTTGAAATTCTTGGGGAAGAAACACTCATTGATGTCCAATTCTTGCTCCAAACTTAATAAATTAAATTTTGTTTTCCTTCTTGTTTTTTATTTTTTTGATGCTCTTGTTTGTCTGAAATAAACTTGGTCATTCGGCGACTCCACTTTAAAATAAATTGACAAAGTATTCTTCAAGAAGGAACTCACAACTTGTTTTCTTCATCCTTGAACTTGAAAATTTTTCTGGATGAAGTTAGCATGTTTTCCATCGCGTCGGATCCTTAGTAATCTTGGGTCCCAGTCCTTTCCTTTAGACCTTTGTTTAAATGTCTAGTTAGAAATGGATGATTCTTATAGTCCTATTGATTTTTTGGGAATTGTTGGTTACCCCCATGATATATCTGAAGATGATATTGATAACCTTCCTGACTATCATGATTATGGTGATGGTAGCGCTCACATCAGGGCCTTCACGCAATGTATTGATAATTGGTGTGATCCACCTATTTATGAGGATGTTATAATGCGATTGTTTGTCATGACTCTTGTTGGGGGTTGGCTTATGATTTGTTTCATGATTCAAATGATAAAAAGTTCAAGACCATGCGGGACTTGTTGTTTTCCTTTTTGTACAGATTTGGGAGAAATTGGAATAGTGTTTACAATGAATTGGTTGATGATTTTATGGAAACATGGGAGAGGAAAAATCTTCTATCTACTAGAACAGCTAATTCAGATACAGAGGTTGATTCTACACCAAATCCCATTAAGGAAATTAATGAAGTAGTTCAGAACATATAGTTTCCCCATGAAGAACAATGTGAAGCCATCAATGAATAGTTTGTGGCCCTGAAAGATCAATTGGAGGTCATAGAAGATGATTTTACATAGACTTATATTGAATGTACGGAACCCCATGAAATTGAGCTTGACAGTGAAAAAGATGAGGAAGTTCATGGGGAAATTCTGGATGAATCCATGGATGAGTCAGTCATTTGTTTGGAGGAAGTAAAGGGACTTGAGTTTGAAAATGTTGAATGTCTAGATGATTCGAGTTCCCACCCTCCTCCCGAGGAACCAATCTTTTTGAACAATAACTTTGAAAACCTTGAAGAAAACAATATGATGGTTCCTGTGATATGTTCTTTTCCAACTTCTCAACCAAAGGATGAATTAACGCAGAATTATGTGGAAATGAAGGGCACCTTTAGTTTATCGATGTCATATCATTATGAGTATTGGTTGGCTTCCCACCTTGATAGTCATGGGCATCAAAGTATTCAAGGTTTACACAGATTTTCATATTCCAGTGTTTGGTTGAAGGGAAGAAGTAGCATGGATCCTGGTTGGTTCTTTCTAGCGAAAGGTTCTAAGTTAATAAAAATTGGGAATGGGTCTTCTGTGATTCATCCTGGACAAGGATGTTTCAAACACTTGGGGCATCATTTCATCCATTACATGGGTGGTTGTAACGTATCTCTAACACTTCCTTGTATTTTACGTTTGTATTATTTCATTCATTATATCAGTATGTACTTAGAAATTTTTTCGGTATCATAGATTTCATTGTGTAAAATTATAATGTTGTACTTTAGTTATTTCATTATTTAGATAAGCATTTGTTTATTTCATTATGTATATATGCATTCTTTTGTTGGTTATTGGTGAGCACTCTGTTTTGTAGGTGTTGGATTCTTGTATGCTCTCCGTCTCATTCGAGAAGATCGAACACATGTCCCCATGTGGAGCTAGATGTTGACCACCCATTTAGCATTGGTGGTCAAATCCATGTGCCATGATGAGATGCATCATCAGATGAAATTTTTTCGAAAACTTTGGTTCTATAAGGGCATTTTTGGCCCCAACACTTCTTTTTGTAACTGGAATTTCCTCACCACTGCGTGGGTTAATAATGTAATAGGTTTGCATGAGTCATGTCTAGGTCAATTACCTTGGGATCGTTTCACTGGGAGAGTTCCTTTCACCGAGGGTTTTTTATCCTGAAGTTATCAATTGGGATTTTCAGCCTTATTGATTTCCCTTGAGTTTTTCCTTCACACTTGCAATAATTCCTCCAAAGTGATGAACGACATTTGTAGTGTCCCCAAGGCCGAGCCCCGTTGTAAACCATGTTCTGAAATGAATTGTAATTTTGTTTTATAGGATGGTGAGCCAGGTTTTTATAAGCTGGAAGCTTATGTGTTTGTTAGGCCAGGGAGCTTGAGTGTTGAAGGCCAGGAGCCTGTTGTTGTACATGTAATCATGCACAACAATTAATAAAATATAAACACCACCATGTGCAGACCGACCACAATGAATGAGTGAAGGGGGACTAAGAATCCATAGAGTGGGCAACGAATTAGGGGCTGGAAGGTGGGAAAAGGGGCTAAGGGTTAATCCTAGGGGGCTTAAGCCTGGGAATAATATTTTAATATTATCCCAAAAGACATGTGCATTTTATGTTTTATCCTAAGTTTCTGGCAAGGGAGAACATACAAGGGAGATGCGTGTTGGTGGAATGCATGCAGTTTCATGGGTGACAAGTGTCAACCCTGATGCATACGAATAAAATGACCAGGGTGAGCCATGAGAAGGGTTCCTCCCCCATTCTACCCAATTGTCTTAACGCGTACAGAGCCCTGGATAGTAATACCAACCCGACTCTTACAGAGAACCTTCGTGTGTCCCTGTGATTCGAAAAGTCTGTGTCTGGCTCTGAGAAAACCGGTGTGGATATTCCCTGAACGAGAACTTGCGTGGATTTGGGAAAGAGTCTGTGTTTGTTCTGGAAAGTTGGTACACCCCTTCTCTGTTCTAAACTAGGGAGTCTGAATCGACCCCTACGTGGATGACTCTTCACGCATCCTTGAGAATCCAGAATGTGAGTCTATTCCATGTTGCCAAATTGAGAAAACAGAAGTGTCTCGTCCCTGCTAAGCCTGGTTATACTATTGCACCTGTCTGGAGATGCCCTGGGGTGTTCGTGTCTAGATTCCTGTGGATTGTGGTGGACGTGTAGTGTTTGATCCTGTGTGGCTTGTTGGCTAGTTTGTACAACACTCTCTCCAAGTGAGAGATGTGGTTGAAGATTGGAAGAACAGGTTGTTGGACCTGTGAGCGACTCCCTCTAGGTGAGAGAGTGCACAGAGGAAGGAGAGAACTCCTTGAAGGAACCTTGAAGCTGCCATAGAGCCCGGGGACTTCCGGTCCGGCCTGTTCCTGTAACCCAAGGCAAGGGAGATTAGAAGCCGAAGGACTTTCCAGGTGACAGAGAAGGTGTATACTCCTAGGGTGGAACAGGCATGTGGGGAATGAGGGTCTATGGGCAGTGAGCGTGGGAGGTTCCTTGGAGAGAATCCCTTCCTTGTGGTTGTGTGTTTTTTTTCCTGTAACTTCAACCTAGCCTAGGATTCCTCGTCTTGGGGTGGAGCTTAGTCCCAGCTTGGGGGTGACCCACTTCTGAGATGATGATCAATGTGGTCTAAGGCTGGGAGGTTCGTGGAAGGCCTACACTTGGTTGGTGGATTCTACCACTATTAAAAGATAAGTATCTGATTATGTTTTAATCATGTTGTGCATGACTCTACTGCTTATGTTATCATGATTTCTGCTGTGTATATAAATTAGTATGAAACGCTATTGGTTGTTAATTATGGTAGTAACTCATATGAATACTCTGTTAGAATGTGTTTATTTGTTTAAATGCGTGTGGATTATATAATACCTGTATGAGTTATGTACCAAGTGGTGTTAAAGTTTATTTTAAGAGCGATTAAGCCATCGTAGTAGAAAATGTGCGCTACAGTTTGGTATCAAAGCCAAGGTTTCGACACTAGGCCTAGATGGGCCAGTGGAGCGGTATTTGGACCATGAATGCGAGCGGAAATTGGGTCTGGAAGGCCAATTTCGGACCTTGGTTTGCTTGAAAGTGTCAAGGAGTTACTTGACGAGTTTTTTAAGCTCAGGAGGTATAGCGGCGTTATGAAACTGCAACCAGTGTGGTATAAGTCCACAGGGAGAGAGGACTCCACACCAGAAGTGTTGGAGCTTTAGGATCTGTTCGGGAGGGAAGGTGAACCCTCGTGACCGTTAGATATAGAAAGTGTGCATGGGGTTTAAAGCCCTTTGAAATTGCAAAAGAGCGTGGAAATCACGATATGTGAAATCTTGAAATAGATCTAGACCGTCTAAACGACGGAGGCCACGTGTCGTAAGGTCTCCCAATTCGGGAAATCGGGAATCGCGAGATCGAGAGTCCTTGTGACAAGAGATTGGGATGTTCCATGGTAGAAACCCCGAAGTGGTTTTCGATCGTCCAATCTCTCGTGAGATCTCCCATTTTGGGAAATCGAGGATTCAAGAGTTCTATTGCCAAGAACTCGGGCTCTCGCCTTGATAAATCCCGACCCATAATGTCGAGACGTTAGCATGTGGCTAAGTCCTGATGAACGGACAAGATTCCTTTGGGGAATATCAGGGTCTGTAATGACCGTCCGATGTGAGGAAGAGATGTCAGCTTTAAGCTGGGGTGTGAATGCGCATTAAGGTACGTAACGAGCAGATCTGGACGACCAGAGTCCACCCGCCCAGAGCTATGGATGAGGTTTCATTCTGGAGACCCCTCGCTACTGTACCTTTAGCGGTGGGGGGGGGGGGGTNCGGATGTGCAACTCTCGAACGGTTGAGATTAATTCACCTTGATCAATGGTGCTCATGTGAATTCCAGACCCCCCTTGCCATTCTGCCTTTAATGAGGGGGGGGGGTCCAGAATAGTGTGGCGTGTGAAATGGGCCCCCCTACTGACATGTCGACTACCGTGTCACATTTCCCCCTCTGCCACCTATACTCCACTTAACCGCACGACGGGGCTTGTTCTCATTGGCTGTTCCCTAGCCCTATTGGGATTTGTCCCCATTGTCCATTCGCTAGCCCAACAGGGGTTCGACGGTTGCAGAGTCGAATGATTCGACATTCCTGTGGCGCCAAGTCATGAAATACAAAGAGGCACCATGATTATTTGACCTGTGATCATGAACCACAGATTACATTGGAGCAGACAGAGAAAGAACTAGCTTGCGCTAGGCCTCCATAGGTAATTCGGGGCCTCTGATTCTGCAGAAACCAACGAAAAATTTGATTATGGTAGTAGGTATGTGACAAAGTGGTATCAACCTTTTGCTAACTCATAACTTAAAAATAGTCAATGGGAAGAAATCGACGTTTTGGGAGATGGGAGGTGAGAAGAGGTGAACACCCTCGAAAACCCGAAATCCCGAAACAATCTACACCGTAGAGGGTGGGGAGAAGAACTTGACCGTTGGATCAAGTAAGTTAGTAGATAGTGATTTCATGATTTCAGAAAATGGAAGTTCAAGATGTGTTGATGCACGAACTTCCGATGCCCGAAAACCCGAAACGCCGAAAGGATTTGCGTCGTAGATCTGAGAAAGATTTGACCGTTGGATTTTACTAGGAATGGACGTGAACACATGGAGATGTACCACGTGCCAGTGGGTCAAGAATAGAAGAGAGAGAGGTGGGACCCGATGATGTCGTTAAAAGCAACGTGGACCCTCATGAACGTACCACGTGCCACCGTAGTGGTGGGTGACCACTGTGCTATGTGGGCCCGGAGGGTAAAGTAAGTCAGAATTTCGGAAGTCGGGGGTTGGAAAGGAAAGAAAGTCTGAAATCCTCATGGACCGAAACCCCAAAACCCCGAAACCCGAAGTCCCAAAATCCTGAAGTGCCGAAAATGAAAGTTTCGAAAACACAAAAATTGCATAACCGAACGAGAGCTCATAAAACTTATTTGAATCAAAATGTCTTTCGTTCTTGTTTTGTATTGGCTTATAAATGTTATGGATTGTTTCGGAAGGAGTAATGACCTGAAAAACTTCGAATTTAATTGCACAGTGCGTGTGCAGAGTTCAACAAAGGTCAGGACTCCAGTTAACCAACGTCAAGTATGGAGTGGGAAAACGTGTAGATTACACCCGAAACAGAAGACGGACAAGAAGGAAAGGATGTCAACCTGGGAGTCGAAGGATTGAACTCCAATGGGCATGGAAAAGAGAAGGATAAGGAAGGACACATAATGAAAATCATTTAAGGATTGCAAAGAGAGGCGAAGGCTAACCGAGATGATAGTTGAAAGATCATGAAAGTCAGGGATCGACAGGGTGAATTAAACTTAAAATTTTTGAAGAGCCTAGAGAGAATAGAGAAGAAACTCGAGAAGGGAAGAGACTCAAGTACGACGAAGAGTCACAGAACCCATGGAGAAGAAGTAGGTCGAGGAGTGGTAGCCGACATCTTAGTCACTCCCAAAGACATTCTGACAGGAAGACACACAGTAGTTCAAGCCCATCCCCTACCAGAAAACATTGAAAATTTGGAAAGGAGGAATTGAAAGGGGAGATGAACAAGATTAAGCCTCCAACATTCGATGGAGAACATAAGAAGGAGGAAGATGTCGAGACCTGGTTGCTTGGCATGAAGAAATACTTCCAACTGCAGAATTATTCTGCCCATGCAGAAGGAAGAATTGCAATGTACCAACTGAAAGGAAAGTCATCCATGTGGTGGGATCAGTTTGTGTAAGGCAGCACATCAGAGAGAAAGAGGTCACTTTGAAGGAATTTAAGAGGTATTTTGAGAAGATATACCTGAATAAAAGATACTATGATAGAAAGATGAAGGAGTTCTTCAAACTCAAGCTAGGCAACATGACTATTGATGAGTATGAATGAAGTTTCCTAGAACTACTAAAGTATGTTCCATTCATCAAAGATGAGGCTGTCAAGATTCATAGATATCTAAGTGGACTGCCACCTTCCATGAGTGACAAGATTCAATATGATGATCCTAAGACCATAGAAGAAACAATAAGAAGGGATAAATGCTTGTATGAACAACAAAGAGAAAGGCCTACCCATCGGAAGGCTTGGAATGATCAAAGGAAGTTTAAGAAGGAACAGAGGCAGAAGGGAAACAAGCCTTCCTTTTTCAGAAACAGTCCTTGGGGACAGTCATCTTTTAGAGAGCCCATGAAAGTTGAAGGGAGTGAGAAGGTGCCAAGACCGCCACCTATGGAGTGTTGGGGCTGTAAAGGGAATCCTAGGTACATAGGACAAAGCAAGAACTATCCATATGGTTCAGCAAGCTAAAACAATGGAGGATATGGGCAGCAAAATGCTGAGTTTCTACGCAGCCCTGGACATCAAGTAAGCAAAATTTCAATCGCACATGATTGAAGTGGAAGGTACGATCAACAACCGACCACTTGTTATTTTAATTGATTCAGGGGCTAGCCATAGTTATGTAGATCCTAGAGTGGTGGAAAGTTTGCATCTAACGAGAAGCAAACATGAGAAGTCTTGGTTAGTGCAGTTGGCCACAGGGACCGAAAGGAAGGTCACTGAATTGGTTAAGTCCTGTTCAGTGGACATGAAAGGAATGAGCACTAAGGCTGAACTGAACATTCTTCCTTTATGCTCATATGATTGCTTAATTGGAATGGACTGGTTGGACCAACACCATGCCCTTTTGGATTTCCACAACAAGAGGTTTACATGCCTGAACGAGGAGGGAAATCAGGTAACAGCTCAAGGAATTCCTAGAGCCGTGGCTGTGAGGGAAATCTCAGCCATGCAGCTGAAGAAATGTTACCGGAAAGGCTATCAATTATTTGCAGCTCGGGTGGAAGAAGCATCCCGAGATGAAGTCTTGAATCTGGAAGACCATGATGTACTCAAATAATTCAAGGACATATTTCAGGAGGTACCTGAACTACCTCCGAAGAGGGACATTGATTTTTCTATAAATTTGATGGCTAGAGCAGCTCCAGTTTCGAAGGCTCCTTATAGAATGAGTACGCCAGAGATGAAAAAGTTGCAATTGCAGCTCGAAGAGCTACTAAAGAAAGGTTACATTCGCCCCAGTGTGTCACCTTGGGGAGCCCCGGTCCTATTCGTGAATAAGAAAGATGGGACGCTGAGATTGTGCATTGATTTTCGACAGTTGAATAAGGTCACTGTCAAGAACAAGTATCCTCTGCTAAGGATTGATGATCTTTTTGATCAGTTGAAGGATGCAAAAATATTTTCAAAAATAGACCTCAGATCTGGATACCACCAAGTGAGAATAAAGGATGAGGGCATCAACAAGACCGCCTTTAGAACAAGGTACGGTCATTATGAGTTCATGGTGGTGTCGTTTGGGCTGTCCAACGCACCTGCTATTTTCATGTCCTTAATGAATGGAGTGTTCAGAAATTATTTGGAAAAGTTTTTCATAGTCTTCCTGGATGATATATTGGTGTATTCCAAGATAGAGGAAGAACATGAACAACACCTAAGAATGTTGTTGTAGGTTTTGAGAGAACACCATTTATACGCAAAACTGAGCAAGTGCTCATTTTACCAAAGGTAGATCCATTACTTGGGACACATTATATCTAAAGAAGGGATCGCTGTGGATCCTAAAAAGGTAGAGGCCATTCGAGAATGGCCAGCGCCAAGGAATGTGGCAGAAGTTAGATATTTTATGGGTCTGGCGGGCTACTGTAGGAGATTCATAGCCGGATTCTCAAAGATATCTCATTCTATCACTTCCTTGCAAAGGAAGGAGAAGAAGTTCCAGTGGACCGAAGAATGTGAGAGCAGCTTCCAGCGATTGAAGCAGCTGCTAACTAGTGCTCCAATCCTGAAGATTGCAGATCGAAATAAGGATTACGTAGTGTGCACAGATGCATGTAAGGAGGGGCTTGGAGGAGTTCTCAGCCAAGAGGTATTTGTAGTCTGTTATGAATCCCAAAAGTTGAAGGAGCATGAGAAGAATTATGCCACTCACGATTTAGAGTTGGCAGAAATCGTCCTCGCCTTGAGGAAATGAAGACATTACCTCATGGGAAAGATATTTGAGTTGAGAACAAACCATAATGGTCTAAAGTATTTATTTGATCAGCCAACCTTAAATGCTAGGCAAATCAGATGGCTGGAGTTTCTGTGTGAATATGAATTTGATATCAAGCATATCAAAGGGAAATAAAATAAGGTGGTTGATGCACTCAACAGAAAAGTGCACGAATTACATGCTACATCCATTAGCATGTACCGGACTAAGATGAAAGATAGAATTTTAGAAGCTGCAAGTAGTGACTTGCAGTACAAAAGTTTTGTAGCAAAGCTACATCAACGTGAGAGACCACAGACAAGGGAAAGTTACACCTTGGGAACTGATGGTTTACTTCTGTATAAAACCAGAGTGTATGTACCTAATGTTAAAGAATTGAACCTGACAATCCTAAAGGAGATACATAACGTGGCTTATGCTGGACATCCTAGTTATCAGAAGACTATGGCAGCAGTCAAAAGCAATTATTTTTGGCCGGGTTTGAAGAAAGAAATTGCTGAATACATCGCCAGATGTATGGAGTGCCAAAAGGTTAAGGCTGAGCACACGCACCCAACAGGGTTGTTGCTACCTTTACCCATTCCTAAGTGGAAATGGGGCATGGTAACAATGGATTTTATCACCGGATTACCTAGAACAAGCAAGCAACATGATTCAATAATGGTGGTTTTGGAAAAGATTACTAAAGATGCCCATTTTATTCCACTAAAAACCACCCACAAGGCAGCTGATGTTGCTGATATCTTTTTAAAAGAAGTTGCACACTTGCTTGGAATTCCTAAGACAATTGTGTTTGATAGGGACCCGAAATTCACTTCAAATTTCTGGAAGGGACTGTTCAAAGGATTCAGAACGAATCTGAACTTTAGTACATCGTATCATCCCGAGTCTGATGGACAGACGGAGAGAGTGAATAGAGTAATAGAAGACATGCTGAGAATGTATGTGATGGATAAACCATCAAGGTGGGAAGACTACCTGAATTTGGTAGAATTCGCCTACAATAATGGGTATCATGCATCATTGAAGATGAGCCCATTCGAAGCGCTTTATGGAAGGAAGTGAAACACTCCAGTGAGCTGGGATAATCCAGCTGACAGAGTAGTAGTTGGGCCTGAGCTAATCAAAGAGATGGAAGACCAAATGATAAGAATTAAACATAATCTAAAAGCTGCCCAGGACAGGCAGAAAAGTTACGTGGATAGTAACAGAACCCATAGAGAGTTCAGAGTGGGTGACCATTTTTTCCTGAACGTGAAAACTAACAGGAGTTCCCTGAGGCTGGGAAGTTGCGCCAAGTTGGCAGCAAGATTTTGTGGGCCATTTGAGATCCTGGAAAGGATTGGGCTGGTTACATACATGCTTCCATTACCTGCATCTATGACTGTACATAATGTGTTTCATGTTTCATTCCTTAATAAATACGTACCTAATGCTAATCATGTTATCAATTGGAATGTGATTCGGGTGGAACCAGAAGGTGTCCTGCAAGTGCATCCTATACGCATATTGGACAGGAAAAGAAAACAACTCCGGAATCAAGGCATAGAGATTGTAAAGGTCCAGTGGACCTGGTACGGTCCTGAGGACGTGGCATGGGAGCATGCAGATGTTATGCGGGTAGAGTACCTGCATATTTTTTAAATTTTTTGAAAAGCTTGCAGATGTAGTGTAAAGTTGCATTGAGGACAATGCAAAAATAAGGGGAGGGGGATTGTAGTGTCCCCAAGGCCGAGCCCCGTTGTAAACCATGTTCTGAAATGAATTGTAATTATGTTTTATAGGCTGGTGAGCCAAGTTTTTATAAGCTGGAGGCTTATGTGTTTGTTAGGCCAGGGAACCTGAGTGTTGAAGGCCAAGAGCCTACTGTTGTATATGTAATCACGCAGAACAATTAATAAAATATAAACATCGCCATGTGTAGACCGACCACGATGAATGAGTGAAGGGGGAATAAGCATCCATAGAGTGGGCAAGGAATCAGGGGCTGGAAGGTGGGAAAAGGGGCTAAGCCTAGGGGGCTTGAACCTAGGAATAATATTTTAATATTATCCCAAAAGACAAGTGCATTTTATGTTTTATCCTAAGTTTCTGGCAAGGGAGATGCATGTTGGTGGAACGCATGCAGTTTCATGGGTGACAAGTGTCAACCCTGACGCATGTGAATAAAACGACCAGGGTGAGCCGTGAGAAGGGTTCCTCCCCCATTCTACCCTATTGTCTAAACGCGTACGGAGCCCTAGATAGTACTACCAACCCGACTCCTACAGAGAACCTTCGTGCATCCCTGTGATTTGAAAAGTTTGTGTCTGGCTCTGAGAAAACCGGTGTGGATATTCCCTGAACGAGAACCTGCGTGGATTTGGGAAAGAGTGTGTGTTTGTTCTGGAAAGCTGGTACACCCCTTATCTATTCTAAACTAGGGAGTCTGAATTGACCCCTACATGGACGAATCGTCACGCATCCTTGAGAATCCAGAATGTGAGTCTATTTTGTGTTTCCAAATTGAGAAAACAGAAGTGTCTCGTCCCTGCTAAGCCTGGTTATACTGTTGCACTTGTCTGGAGCTTCCCTGGGGTGTTCGTGTATGGATTCCCATGGATTGTGGTGGACGTGTAGTGTTTGATCCTGTGTGGCTTGTTGGCCAGTTTGTACAACACTCTCTCCAGGTGAGAGAGGTGGTTGAAGATTGGAAGAACAGGTTGTTGGACCTGTGAGCGACTCCCTCCAGGTGAGAGAGTGCACAGAGGAAGGAGAGAACTCCTTGAAGGAGCCTTGAAGCTGCCATAGAGCCCGGAGAATTCCAGTCTGGCTTGTTCCTGTAACCCAAGGCAAGGGAGATTAGCAGCCAAATGACTGTCCAGGTGACAGAGAAGGTGTATACTCCTGGGGTGGAGCAGGCATGTGTGAGGGTCTGTGGGCAGTGAGCGTGGGAGGTTCCTTGGAGAGAATCCCTTCCTTGTGGTTGTGTGTTGTTTTTCCTGTAACCTCATCCTAGCCTAGGATTCCTTGTCTTGGGGTGGAGCTTAGTCCCAGCTTGGGGGTGACCCACTGCTGAGCTGATGAGCAGTGTGGTCTAAGGATGGGAGGTTCGTGGAAGGCCTGCACTTGGTTGGTGGATTCTACTACTATTAAAAGATAAGTATTTGATTATGTTTTAATCATGTTGTGCATGACTCTACTGCTTATGTTATCATGATTTCCACTGTGTATATGAATTAGTATGAAATGCTATTCATTATTAATTATGGTAGTAACTCATATGAATACTCTGTTAGAATGTGCTTATTTGTTTAAATTCATGTGGATTGTATAATACCTATATGAGTTATGTACCAAATGGTGTTAAAGTTTCTTTTAAGAGCGATTAAGCCATCGTAGAAGAAAATGTGCGCTACAGTTTGGTATCAGAGCCAAGGTTTCGACACTGAGCCTAGATGGGCCTGTGGAGCAGTCTTTGGACCGAGAATGCTTGGGGAAATTGGGTCTGGAAGGCCAATTTCAGACGCTAGTTTTCTCCAAAGTGTCAAGGAGTTACTTGACGAGTTTTTTAAGCTCAGGAGGTATAGCGGCATTATGAAACCGCAGCCAGTGTGGTATAATTCCACAGGGAGAGAGGACTCCACACCAGAAGTGTTGGAGCTTTAGGATCTGTTTGGGAGGGAAAGTGAACCCTCGTGACCGTCAGATATGGAAAGTGTGCATAGGGTTTAAAGCCCTTTGGAATTGCACAGGAGTGTGGAAATCACGATACACGAAATCCAAAAATAGATCTAGACCGTCCGAACGATGGAGGCCACGTGTTGTAAGATCTCCCAATTCGGGAAATCGAGAATTGCGAGATCAAGAGTCCTAGTGACAAGAGATCAGTATGTTCCATGGTAGAAACCACGAAGCGGTTTTGGATCGTTCGATCTCGGGAGGCTATGTGTCATTTGATCTCCCATTTCGGGAAATCGAGGATTTGGGAGTTCCGTTGCCAAGAACTCGGGCTCTCGCCTTGATAAATCCCAACCCATAATGTCGAGACGTTAGCATGTGGCTAAGTCCCGATGAACGAACGATATTCCTTCGGGGAATATCAGGGTTTGTAACGACCATCCGATGTGTGGAAGAGATGTCGTCTTTAAGCTGGGGCGTGAATGCGCATTAAGGTACGTAACGAGCAGATCTAGACGACCAGAGTCCACCCGCCCAGATCTATGGATGAGGTTTCATTCTGGATCCCCCTCGCTACTCTACCTTTAGCGGTGGGGGGGGGTCCCGAATCGGACGTGCAAATCTCGAACGGTTGAGATTAATTCACCTTGATCAACGGTGCTCAGGTGAATTCCAGACCCCCCTTGCCATTCCACCTTTAATGAGGGGGCGGGGGTCCAGAATATTGTGGCGTGTGAAATGGGGATCCCTCCTGACATGTCGACTACCATGTCACATTTCCCCCTCCGCCACCTATACTCAACTTAACCGCGCGACGGGGCCTGTTCTCATTGGCTGTTCTCTAGCCCTATTGGGATTTGTCCCCATTGGCCATTCGCTAGCCCAGCCGGGGTTCGACGGTTGCAGATTCGAACGATTCGACATTCCTGTGGCGCCAAGTCATGAAATACAAAGAGGCGCCATGATTATTTGACCTGTGATCATGAGCCACAGATTACATGGGAGCAGACAGAGAAAGAACTAGCTTGCGCTAGGCCTCCATAGGTAATTTGGGGCCTCTGATTCTGCAGAAACCAACGAAAAATTTGATTATGTTAGTACATATGTGACAAAGTGGTATCAACGTTTCGCTGACTCGTAACTTAAAAATAGTCAATGGGAAGAAATCGACATTTTGGGAGATGGGAGGTGAGAAGAGGTGAACACCCTCGAAAACCTGAAATCCCGAAACAATCTACACCATAGAGGGTGGGGAGAAGAACTTGACCGTTGGATCAAGTAAGTTAGTAGACAGTGATTTCGTGATTTTGGCAAATGGAAGTTCAAGATGTGTGGATGCACGAACTTCCGATGCCTGAAAAACCGAAACGCCGAAAGGATTTACGCCGTAGATCTGAGAAAGATCTGACCGTTGGATTTTACTAGGAATGGACGTGGACACATGGAGATGTACCACGTGCTAGTGGGTTGAGAAGAGAAGCGAGAGAGGTGGGACTCGATGACGTCGTTAAAAGCGACGTGGACCCTCATGAACGTACCACGTGCCACCGTAGTGGTGGGTGACCACTGTGCTATGTGGGCCTAGAGGGTAAAGTAAGTTGGAATTTCGGAAGTTGGGGGTTGGAAAAAGAAGCAAGTCTGAAAGCCTCGTGGACCGAAACCCCGAAATCCAAAGTCCCGAAATCCCGAAGTGCCGAAAATGAAATTTTCGAAAACACAAAAATTGCATAACCAAACGAGAGATCAAAGAACTTATTTGAATCAAAATGTCTTTCGTTCTTGTTTGTATTGGCTTATAAATGTTAAGGATTGTTCCAGAAGGAGTAATGGCCTGACAAACTTTGAATTTAATTTCACAGTGCGTGTGCAGAGTTCAACAAAGTTCAGGACTCCAGCTAACCAACGCCGAGTATGGAGTGGGAAAAGGTGCAGATTACCCCTAAAATAGAAGACGAACAGGAAGGAAAGGATGTCAACCTGGGAGTCAAAGGATTGAACTCCAATGGGCATGGAAAAGAGAAGGATAAGGAAGGACACATAATGAAAATCATTGAATGGTTTCAAAGAGAGGCCAAGGCTCACCGAGCTGATAGTCGAAAGGTCATGAAAGTCAGGGATCGACAGGGTGAATTAAACTTAAATTTTTTTAAGAGCCTGGAGAGAATAAAGAAGAAACTCGAGAAGGGAAGAGACTCAAGTATGACGGACAGTCGCATAACCCATGGGAGAAGAAGTAGGTCGAGGAGTGGTAGCCGACATCTTAGTTTCTCCCAAAGACATTCTGACAGGAAGACACATAGTAGTTCAAGCCCATCCCCTACCAGAAAACATCGGAAATTTGGAAAGGAGGAATTGAAAGGGGAGATGAACAAGATTAAGCCTCCAACATTCGATGAAGAACATAAGAAGGAGGAAGATGTCGAGACCTGGTTGCTTGGCATGAAGAAAAATTTCCAACTACAAAATTATTCTACCCATGCAGAAGGAAGAATTGCAATGTATCAACTGAAAGGAAAGGCATCCATGTGGTGGGATCAGTTTGTGCAGGGCAGCACATTAGAGAGAAAGAGGTCACTTGGAAGGAATTTAAGAGGTATTTCGAGAAGAAATACCTGACTAAAAGATACTATGATAGAAAGATGAAGGAGTTCTTCGAACTCAAGCTAGGCAACATGACTATTGATGAGTATGAACGAAGTTTCCTAGAACTACTGAAGTATGTTCCATTCATCAAAGATGAGGCTGTCAAGATTTAGAGATATCTAAGTGGACTTCCACCTTCCATGAGTGACAAGATTCAATATGATGATCCTAAGACCATAGAAGAAACAATAAGAAGGGCGAAATTCTTGTATGAACAACAAAGAGAAAGGCCTACCCATCGGAAGGCTTGGAATGATCAGAGGAATTTTAAGAAGGAAAAGTGGCAGAAGGGAAACAAGCCTTCCTTTTTCAGAAACAGTCCTTGGGGACAGTCATCTTTTAGAGAGCCCAGGAAAGTTGAAGGGAGTGAGAAGGTGCCAAGACCGCCACCTATGGGGTGTTGGGGCTGTAAAGGGAATCATAGGTACAGAGACTGCCCTCACAGAAAAGACAAAGCAAGAACTGTCCATACGGTTCAACAAGCTAAAACAATGGAAGATATGGGCAGCAGAATGCCGAGGATCTACACAGCCCTGGACAACAAGCAAGCAGAATTTCAATCACACATGATTGAAGTGGAAGGTACGATCAACAACCGACCACTTGTTTTTTTAATTGATTCAGGGGCTAGCCATAGTTATGTAGATCCTAGAGTGGTGGAAAGTTTTCATCTAACGAGAAGAAAACATGAGAAGTCTTGGTTAGTGCAGTTGGCCACAGGGACCAAGAGGAAGGTCACTCAATTAGTTAAGTCATGTTCAGTGGACATGAAAGGAATGAGCACTAAGGCTAAACTAAACATTCTGCCTTTAGGCTCATACGCTTGCTTAATTGGAATGGACTGGTTGGACCAACACCGTGCCCTTTTGGATTGCCGCAACAAGAGGTTTACATGCCTGAATGAGGAGGGAAATCAGGTAACAGTTCAAGGAATTCCCAGAGCCGTGGCTGTGAGGGAAATCTCAGCCATGCAGCTGAAGAAATGTTACCGGAAAGGCTGTCAATTATTTGCAGCTCGGGTGGAGGAAGCATCCCGAGATGAAGTCTTGAATATGGAAGACCACGAAGTACTCAAAGAATTCAAGGACATATTTCAGGAGGTACCTGGACTACCTCCGAAGAGGGACATTGATTTTTCTATAAATTTGATGCCTGGAGTAGCTCCAGTTTCGAAGGCTCCTTATAGAATGAGTACGCCAGAGCTGAAAGAGTTGCAATTGCACCTCAAAGAGCTACTAAAGAAAGGTCACATTCACCCCAGTGTGTCACCTTGGGGAGCCCCGGTCCTATTCGTGAAGAAGAAAGATGGGACACTGAGACTGTGCATTGATTTTCGACAGTTGAATAAGGTCACTGCCAAGAACAAGTATCCTCTACCAAGGATTGATGATCTTTTTGATCAGTTGAAGGATGCAAAAATATTTTCAAAAATAGACCTCAGATCTGGATACCACCAAGTGAGAATAAAGGATGAGGACATCAGCAAGACCACCTTTAGAATAAGGTATGGTCATTATGACTTCACGGTGGTGCCGTTTGGGCTGTCCAACGCACCTGTTGTTTTCATGTGCTTAATGAATGGAGTGTTCATAAATTATTTGGACAAGTTTGTCATAGTCTTCCTGGATGATATCTTGGTGTATTCCAAGATAGAGGAAGAACATGAACAACACCTAAGAATGGTGTTGGAGGTGTTGAGAGAACACCAGCTGTACGCAAAACTAAGTAAGTGTTCATTTTACCAAAGGCAGATCCATTACTTGGGACACATTATATCTGAATAAGGGATCAATGTGGATCCTGAAAAGGTAGAGGCCATTCGAGAATGGCCAGCACCAAGGAATGTGGCATAAGTTAGATCTTTTATGGGTTTGGCGGGCTAATGTAGGAGATTCATAGCCGGATTCTCAAAGATAGCTCATTCTATCATTTCCTTGCAAAGGAAGGAGAAGAAGTTCCAGTGGACTAAAGAATGTGAGAGCATCTTCCAGTGATTGAAGCAGCTGCTAACTAGTGCTCCAATCCTGAACATTGTAGATCCAAGTAAGGATTATGTAGTGCGCACAGATGCGTGTAAGGAGAGGCTGGGAGGATTTCTCAGCCAAGAGGGATTTGTAGTCTGTTATGAATCCTGAAAGTTGAAGGATCATGAGAAGAATTATGCCACTCACGATTTAGAGCTGGCAACAATCGTCCACGCGTTGAGGAAATGGAGACATTACCTCATGGGCAAGAGATTTGAGTTGAGAACAGACCATAACGTTCTGAAGTATTTATTTGATCATCCGACCTTAAATGCTAGACAAATCAAATGGTTGGAGTTTCTGTGCGAATATGACTTTGATATCAAGCATATCAAAGGGAAAGAAAATAAGGTGGTTGATGCACTCAGCAAAAAAGTGCACGAATTATATGCTATAGCCATTAGCATGTACCAGACTGAGATGAAAGACAGAATTTTGGAAGCTGCAAGTACTGACTTGCAGTACAAAAGTCTTGTAGCAAAGCTACAGTAGCGTGAGAGACCACAAACCAAGGAAAGTTACACCTTGGGAATTGATGGTTTACTTATGTATAAAAACAGAGTGTATGTACCTAATGTACGAGAATTGAAGTTGGCAATTCTAAAGGAGATGCAGAACGTGGCTTATGCTGGAAATCCTGGTTATCAAAAGACTATGGCAGCAGTCAAAGGCCATTATTTTTGGCCGGGTTTGAAGAAAGAAATCGCTGAATACATCGCCAGATGTATGGAGTGCCAAAAGGTTAAGGCTGAGCACAGGCACCCAGCAGGGTTGTTGCAGCCTTTACCCATTCCTGAGTGGAAATGGGACGTGGTAACAATGGATTTTATCACCAGATTACCTAGAACAAGCAAGCAACATGATTCAATCATGGTGGTGGTGGAAAAGCTTACTAAAGCTTCCCATTTTATTCCACTGAAAACCACCCACAAGGCAACTAATGTTACTGATATATTTTTAAAAGAAGTTGCACGCTTGCATGGAATTCCTAAGACAATTGTGTCTGATAGGGACCCGAAATTCACTTCGAATTTATGGAAGGGACTGTTCAAAGGATTAAGAACGAATCTGAACTTTAGTACAACGTATCATCCCGAGTCTGATGGACAGACAGAGAGAGTGAACAGAGTAATAGAAGACATGCTAAGAATGTATGGGATGGATAAACCATCAAGGTGGGAAGACTACCTGCATTTGGTAGAATTCGCCTACAATAATGGGTATCATGCATCATTGAAGATGAGCCCTTTCGAAGCGCTTTATGGAAGGAAGTGCAACACTCCAGTGAGCTGGGATAATCCAGCTGACAGAGTAGTAGTTGGGCCTGAGCTACTCAAAGAGATGGAAGACCAAATGATAAGAATTAAACATAATCTAAAAGCTGCCCAGGATAGGCAGAAAAGTTACACGGATAGTAACAGAACCCATAGAGAGTTGAAAGTGGGTGACCATGTTTTCCTGAAAGTGAAAACTAACAGGAGTTCCCTGAGGCTGGGAAGTTGCGCCAAGTTGGCAACAAGATTTTGTGGGCAATTTGAGATCCTGGAAAGGATTGGGCCGGTTGCATACATGCTTGCATTACCTGCATCTATGACTGTACATAATGTGTTTCATGTTTCACTTCTTAAGAAATATGTACCTGATGCTAATCATGTTATCGATTGGAATGTGATTC